>JAAAKG020144905.1:0-11011 GCA_010014905.2 Druon quercuslanigerum
TCAAATATTTAGCTTAAGGCAAATCACAGAAAAAAGTTTGAGAGTAGGCAAAAAAGTTTTCTGTGCATTTGTTGACCCAGAAAAAGCTTTCGACAAGGTAGATAGAAGCAAACTTTGGGAAGCCCTGAAAGAGTACGGGTGGCAAAGCGAGTGTAAATGTACAGAGTAAATGGGAAATTGAGTGACTGGTTTGGTATGATGCAAGGAGTTAGACAAGGATGCTTTATGTCTTCATGGCTATTTATTTTATTTATGGACAAGTTTTTAGGAATAGGTCCTTTCGACGAAGAACGTGTGGATCACGAAACAGTAAAGGAACGTAGGTTAGCATTCGCAGATGATAATGTTGTTATGGCACAATCTATCAAAGACTTGCAAAGAATGTTGAATAAACTAAATGCAAGCATGAGCAGCATGGGCCTCAAAATTAACATAAATAAAACAAAAACTATGGTGTTCAAAGGAAAGAGTGAGAAAACAATATGCAACATTGTATTAAATGATGAGAGAATTGAACAAGTTGATAAATTCGTTTATTTGGGTAGCTTATTTACTAGGGACGGGAAGATAGATGAGGAGGTAGATAGACGTATAAACGAAGGTAAGAAGGTTATTGGTAGAGCAGGCACATAATATGCCGGAAAACTCTGATGGACAAAGTGAGCAACGAGATAATCCTTAAAGAATGTTAAAGAATGTGGTGCGGAAGAGAAGCTAGTTGACACATGGGAAAGAAATCGGTTAAGATGGTTCGGGCATGTTGACAGAATGAAGGATGAACGACTAACGAAACAAGTATATCAAGGTAAAGTAAATGACAGCGTGCCCAGAGGTAGACCATGGAAAGAATGGTTAGAATGTGTGAATTTGACCCCAGTTAGAAGGGACATAAGAAGCCATAGAAACACGAGAACTTGCATGAAAACATGCATGGACGTTAAAGAAGCTAGAGAAGTATGCTAGGGCAGAAAAATATGGCGTAAAATATTTAATAAGGCGAGTGTCAGTGGAGTGAATGACGCCTGAAACAAAAAACCTTGGACTTGAGGTTCAGTTTTGATGTTAGTGTCGTTGGTATTTTTATTTATTTTTTTCTTGGATTCGTTGATCTCAGGTAAGTATTCATCATCCATTGGTGCATCATATTTGAGGACCAGGAACCTGTTATTTGTCTTAAATGGCACTGTTTTTACATTTTTTGGTCTATCATAGGGCATGAACTTTTCACTGCTGTTCTATTCTCAAGACCTGACTTTGAGATTGTATTTACCCTTCATTGTGTTAAAGTAAATACTCACAGGGCGGCAAGACACACACCTTCCGGCCTGTAGCTCGATGAAATGCGAGCCACACTCCTTCGCCTCTTCGTTTAGATTTTGTAAGACAACTCAGGTACGGAGGTCTGATCTCTCGATTGAAGCAATCTCAATCTGTCTCCTCTGATTCTCGGTGAAAGAAAAAAGGGTGCGGATGAGGGGGCCCCAACCATTGCCCCATCTTCTGAGATCCAATGTACGGGAGAGGGTGGCTGGCGCGAATGATCGGACTGGAAGAATTTGTGGTGCGTTACCCGTTTGGGCATTGCTAAATAATCTGAGAGAAATTTGACATGACTGGTGTTTAAAGTGTCGTTGATTATGTGTGGGGAAAAAAGCCCGCAAGCGTGAAAAAACCAGTCATCTGTTAATTTACCTTATAGAAGAAAATATGAGAAAAGAAGAAGACGAGGAAGTGGGGTAGATGGTCGAAAAGAAAATTGCTAGTAGGTCGGGATTAGCAGGGCCATCTCGACCTGGGTGACTTATTTCATGAGAAAGTCTTTTAGCATCGCGTGTTTGCGTAATGGATCAAAATAATATTTCCCTAGAGAAGAAATATGTTCAAAAGATGAGTCCTAGTATATCTGGGGGTTTTTGTGATACGTCTGAGAAATTTATTTTGTATGATTTGAATGTGATTGATATTACTTTTTGACGCGCCTCCTGATATTGTACATGCATAAGTTATGATTGGTCGGATAAGCATTTTGTAGATTAGGCGGCCATATTCGGGTTTTAGACTCGAGTGTCTATTAATAATAGGGTTTAGGCGCGAGAAGACCCCGAGGGCTTTCCCTTTAGTTTCATGGATATGCTGCTTCCAATTAAGAAGTTTATTTCTGACTGAGAAAAGAATTGATTGTAACTTTGCTACATTTATTTTTATTTTCCAGAGTTTAGCCCAAGCCTCGATGTCTTCAAGAGCTTTATTAAATAGTTTTAAAATGTTTGTAACGGACCAGGAGGAAGTAAATTACGCGGTGTCATCTGCATATAATCCATTTGACACCTTGTAATACACCCGCTCCTATTGGTTTCTTTTTTGAAAATGTCTGGCCTATTTTTACTGAAAATTTTCTATTAAAAAAGTAAGAGTGTATAAAATGGATACGCCCTCTTGGAAAGTTGTAAGTGATTAGTTTTCTAAGCACTCCTACATGCCAGACACTATCAAAAGCTTTTTCTACATCGAGGAAAACAGCTCCAGTATGCTTTCTTCGATTAAAATTTAAGCTAATGACTTCGGTGTGCTTGAACATCATGTGCTGTATAGAGTGACCTTTTCTAAAACCGTATTACTGTGGTTTAAGGATGCTGTTTACGCGAGTTTACGCGAGTGAGTATTATTTTTTCAAATATTTTGGTCATTGTATTATGAAGACTAATGGACCTGTAGCTGGTTGTATGAGATGGACCCTTGCCTTTTTTCTGAAAAACTAACATGTGAGCTACTTTCCATGAGTTAGGAAACTAGCTTAGTTGAATACAGGCATTGAAGGTACTGGTGAGGAGAGTGAGACACGAAAAAGGAAGTTTTTTTAGGACCAAGTTTGAAATTTAATTAGGACCAGGAGCTTTGTTATTTTTAGTAGTTTTGATTTGTTTTGTTAGTTCCTTATGGGTTATTTTCTTGAAATTATCGGTACTAGGGACTTTAAGAAAATCGGAGACAATTTGTTCACATTCCGCAATGTGCTGAGGGTCAGATGGCTCGTCATGTGGAGCGAAATTACTTTCATAATTTGCTGCTAGCAGATTTTCTTTATCGGTAGGAGAGAGCGCGAAAGTTTGGCCTAGATTTTTGAGAGGGGGAATATTAGTTCGCGGCTTCGTTAGGGCTTCAGACATACGATATATATAGAGTTACCCTTAATTTGAAGTGTACCGAAGGTGGTTATTAATGTTTTTAAGGATACAGTTTATAGTTTTTTTTATGTTTTCGGTATTTGTTAATGGTAGTCTGAGGAACTAAAGCATGAATAGCAGTTTTTATGCTCGAGGTAAGATTAGATATGGCGTGATCAATTTGATTGGTATTTATTCGTTAGTGAAGGTTCGAAATTCACGTTAGATTCAAGGGTCGAGTTGAATATTTGCCAGTTTGCTTTTGCAAAATTGTAGCAAGGTAAGACCGGAGCCTTTTCACAATTAGTAAAAAGGCTCAAGAAAACTGGTCGACGGTCTCAGTCTAATTCGTCAATAGTGAACGTATAGTGGTTGTAGTAGTTATTTTTGGTGATTGCAAAATCGATAAGGTCAGACTTATGTTTTTTTTGTGGGAAAAAAAGGTATGAGAGTCTGGTACTGAAAATGAGAGATTTTTATCACTTATGAATTCAACATTTGTTTTCCGATTTTGTAAGTTGTTCTGCCATTCCATGATAAGTGTTTGGCATTTAGGTACCCTGCTGCAATTACCGAAATGCGCTATACTTAACAGCTAGCTTGGGCGGCGGCGCGTCACTCATAGCGAAAGTGAGAGGGTACGTTGGCCCGCATTCGCAGCGCAAAAGATAACAGGCAAGGATCTTTTTGGTAATGCCGCTGGATGCAGGTTTCGCGCGATTGGTGCGCTTTCACAAAACAAAACATTTTTGACTGAATGCCTTGACTCAATTTATTCTAAGTTGAATGGCACGTAGGGTCAGAACAGACAAATCATGCATTTGTTTATAATAATTGTTTATAACAAAGAACTGGACATATCAACCAATTTTTTTCTCTTCCACCGACCCTTTTGCATCAAAGCTGAGGCATGATGCTACTGCTATTTGCAGCTCTATAAAAATGTAAACAAACAAGATTCAAAAGTCGACCTCGACGGATTTCTTGATAATTTAATGCTGGATTTAAAAAAAAATTAAGATCGATGAAAAATTGTGACTATATCCTCTATTGAAGTAGCATGCTTGACTGATCCTGTGGGCAAGTTATTAATCGAGCATCAATCGCCTTAATAAGAGGTGGGGTCGCCTGGACCCCCTGTGTGTCGGCATGTGTTGAAAAACATTAAAAGTGAAGAAGATGCTTTTTGTCCAAATTTCTTTGTTTTAAATAACAAATTCACTTGTTTAGGATTACATATAACCTTCGATCGCGTACTTTTTGACAAACTATGCAATTCTTATTCGGTATTTCGAAGTACACGTTGATGGTCCGTAAAACTTTTTTCGGGATTTTGGATCTAGCTATCGTCAACGCTCGAATTCTATACAATATTCCCAAAGTAAATTACAAAAAACGTACGGTCGCGCTTTCAACGTCGCCATCAAACGCTATCAACAAGAAGAGGTTTATTGAAAAGTATTAAACTTATATTAAAGCGCGATTCATCTAATGATCAATTGCCTAAAGAACGTCTTGTATTGAAGAAATGAATCAGATTTGGCTTACGTTTACGTAAACATGATAATAAGACTAAGTCATTTTGTCCGTCTTGCAGCCGACCTATGTGCAATGTTCATCGATAATACTTCTGCAAGGACTGTGCTAGAACGTATGAATAATAACTACGTAAGAATAGTAGGATAACTTCCAAGCTAATACATTTTTCTAGAATTTGAAGAACTCTCATTATTTTAATAAATCGTTTTATAATTATATGTAAGTGTAAAAAATACCATTTTTCAGTCTTTGGGATAAATAACACTTTTTTTTTAAAATAAGAGAATTTATTCTTTTCATCTTTTTTGACATAGTCCCAACTTCAAACCCTTGTAAAAAAAATATTTTTCTTAACACTTCAAAAACTTCAAAAGGTATTTACGAATTTGTCTTGCAGAATAAATTACAATGTAAAAATATTTAACACTTCAACTTCAAAAAAGGTGTCTTGTATATTTATTAAATAACGCTTAGTTTTTGTGATATTTCAATTTCAAAGTTAATTGTGGTCAGACTGACCCCATACGCCAACCAAATAATTCTAGGGAGGCGTATTAATGGCCACACACACACGCGCGCGCGCACGCGCCGTCTTCAAACCTCTCAAAATAAAGCTTAGTGGACCAAGAAGGTGGACAATTAATTAAAATACGATTCCAATTAGAACTTGTGACCCATTTGAACAGTTTTGCTTAAATTTAAGCAAGATACATTTTTAACATATTTTTCATAATTAAATTTTTCAAATATTGTTTTTCTTATTTCAATGTAAAGTTTAAAGAAAAACTGTTTTGTTAACATTCGATGTAAATAATAATGTGTGGACTATAGAAAATGAGTGGCATTAATGTGCAATCGATAAGGAAAAAATTCGTCAAGTACGAATTGAAAGTTAAATATTAATAAATAATTTATACAATAGTAGATTTCTTAATGGTTTCCAATATTTATAAAGCGGTTCTTGTCGTTAATTTAATTTCAATTAATATTTAAGCATTGAGAGATATAATAAATTATATTTCTTATTTTTATTGGTGAATTGCATGAACAAATTTGCAGTTTAAGCTATCTTTAAAAGTTAGAGGTACTTCTTTAAAATGTGATTTGTTTGGTTTGCTAGTAATAATTCAGTACAGTATATTGTCACTTGATGAAAAATTTGAATTTTATAAATAAATTGCGTACAAAAATTCGAGGCACAAAAAACAATTAATTATTACATTCTCATCCATAATGAGAGAGTATTAGTTTTATGCAAAAAATGACTTTAGCGAATTTCATCAAATGTCGACGTTTTGAGGCCCCCTGAGTAAGAAAAACAAGTTTTTACGTCGGTGTCTTTTTGCCCGGCGTCGTCGTCGTCGTGGTTGTATGTATACCGGATAACTTTCGAAAGACTATTCGGATTGGATTGTGCTTTGACACAATGTTTGAGGCACCAAAACGAAAAATCGAGTTCGTTACCCCGTCATTTTTGATAAAAAATAAAAAAGTTAGAGCCTTTTCAAAATCTTTCAGACCACTTTTTTTAAAATTTGAAAATTCTATTAACAACCACTTAAAGCACACAAAAATATGAATAATTTCTCACAATCGTTTTTTTTTAATAAAATAAAAATAACAAAAATTATAGGATTTTTAAAATCCAAAAAATCAAACGAAAATGGACATTTGAAGCCAAACAAAGCGTGATATGGGAAAAAGTCAAGTGGAGAAAAACGTTATGTTTTCAAGGCCCTAGAATGTTATTTTATTAACTTTTTGAATTTTGTTAAAAAAAAAATGAAAATTCAATTTTTTTGGACACAAAATAATGAATTATTACATTTCCATCCATAACAAGAAGTTATTAGTTTTACGAGAAAAATGACTTTAGTGACTTTCATCAAATATCAACATTGCCATGAATTGCTTTTATGTAGGATAAGTAGTTTTTGTTTTATTGATGCAAAAAAATACAGAAAATTAAGAAAATTAAATTTGTGTACTAATTATACAAGATACGAGAATTAATGAGACAAAATTTATCCAACCAAAAAATATATAGACATTTTTCACGAATATTTTTTTTATAGGAAGCGTAGTCATTTTTTAATCGTAAAAAACAAGGCTATATGGATAAGAATGTTTCAATTTCCATGCACTGTTACTGTGGTAATATCGGCGGGAGGAAAACAGGAATTGCAAATGCCGAGAAAGGTGAAGACAAAATAAAAGGCTGGACATTCTAAAGATATCGCAACATTTATTGCGACTTACAGTGATGGTGTATCGCAAACATTAGCGAACAGAATATGAAGAGTCTTGGAAGGCGAACAATCTTAGGAGGCTTCGTTGGATAGCTGGAGATACTCCAGGAGAGGCACCCTGGTTGGCGGCGATAACGTCTTGAGACAAGGATTCCTTCTTACACTTAGTAGGCACGATAACCGCGGAAAAAATGATAAGATAAGCTAACGCGAGACAAGAGCATCCCAGACTAAACGGCTAGTCCGGCGACGGAAAGCTCGTCGTGCTTTATTTTGCAATATCTGAATAAGCAATATCAGGCAGTTATATAAAAAATTTATTACAATTGATATAGAAGTGTTAAGCGTAATGTAAAAAAGTTGACATTTTGGAAAAAGTCAAGTGCGAATCACGATATGGGTGATGAGAATGTGTTCGTTAAAGCCGAAAGAGCTTTAATAAAAGAGAGTTCACAATCACAAAATTACAGTTGTCGATCCGTTGACTTTTGATTTTAAAAGGTCTGTGAACGAATGTGGGAGAAATGCAAAGACCGAGCGTGAAGTGTGAAAACCATCAGTCGCGCGCCCTAAGTGCGCTCAACCTCGCGATAGAAACGATGCGCGCGCGAAGAGAATGTGCCCGCGCAGCGAGCAGATTTTATTAACGTGCATTGTTTGGTTTGCCAGTGCACATTAATATACCTCATTATTCGACATTTTGCTTCACTGTACGTTACTCAAACTTTTAAGGTTAATTTGAGACATAAAGATTGTTAAAATTCACATTTGTCAAACCTTAACTTGGCATTTTTGGATATGATAGCATAAGCTACTATCAAAAAAATAAGCTAATGAAACGTATTTCCCCTAAAAACTAAAAATGTTCTTTACCTACTTGATAATATGTTACTTGGAATTGGCATATGCACATTTGGCATATGCGGACATGTGACATGTGGCATGTGGCATATGCGGATGTGGCATATGCACATATGCCACATTCGAAGATCCACGCGTCATTAAACATTATTTCTAATGTAAGTGTTCGCAGTTCTCGTACGCCTTTCTGCTAGCAAAAATGAATTGGAAATCGCACGAGTTTAAATAATTAAAAAAATAATATACGTATTAATATTTATTAGCGCGCGCGCGCGCGTGTGTGTGTGTGTGCGCGCGCGCGCGTGTGTGTGTGTGTGTGTGCACGCGTGCGCTCGCAGGTGTGTTTATAAACCGCTGCAAAAATCCTGATTTTTATGTCGAAAAAATTATTTCGAGATATCTAAATAAATTTATGTTTCTTCAGTTTAACCATAAAAAGTGTTACGCCTGACACTTTAATTTTCTTTTCGAAAAAATCTAGAATTATCGAAACTAAAAACAAAATTTTATACTCATTTTTAAAAAATTCTAACTTCAACTCAAAGTTTTTAAATTTCTAATTATGATGACATGCGAAGGTAGAAACGGAGAGGTCCTTGTGAAGCTAGGACCTGCAGGAAAAGGCAGAGCCGAGTTGCCGGCGGCTATTAAAGAAGCGGTAGTCGAAGAGGGTAGCGTACGCGAGCTCGTCCCCCGTGTGGAAGTGGAGGTCTTAGACCTTGATACTACCACTGACGCATAAGAGGTCAAAGCGGAAGTAAAAAAAGCACTTTGGCAACAGCTATGTAGGAGAGATAAAGGTCAGCATCGCAAAGAGACCCTTAAGAGCCTATCTGAGGGCCTTTGTGGAGCTGACAGATGAGCTGGCGGCAAAACTGGTGCGCGCAGGCCACCTGAAGGTGGGGTGGGTGTCCTGTCGCGTGCTAAAGAAGAAGGAGAGAACGCGCTGCTACGGCTGCCTAGGCTTCGGCCATATGGCAGCCAGTTGCGAAGGCCCTGGTAGAGCTGCAGCCTGCTGGAGATGCGGCAAAGATGGCCATAGGGCTGCGGCGTGCAAAAACACATCGCAGTGCTGCCTCTGCGCCGAAAAGATATGAAAGCCCCGGAAAGACCATCTAACGAGGACGCTGAGGTGCTTGGCGTTCAGGGAGGCCGACGAGCCCGATGTGCGGTACCTCCGCACTTCTGAGGACGATGCGAGCGTGTCGTTTGGGGTTAAATAGGAGTAGGTGAATGCCAAGCAGGCAACATTTTTGGAAGCCGAAGCACGGCTTACTGGCCTTATCCCCATGTCCTTGAAGAAAAGAGAAAGCTGTTCCGAGGACATGGGCTGGCGGAAGGGGGGATTTGAGTAAGTCGGAATCTTACACTACCCATTCTAAGAATCGTTTATCTGAGTGGACGAGTCACACAATCAAAATTTCAAGAAAAATGTTTAAAATTACATAATTTTAAATTTTAAAAATTTTAAATAATGAAAATTCGTTTTTAAATCTTAAAAATGGTTTAAATTAAAGAATTTTTTATTTTAAATATTCAAAATTGAACAATTTAAAAAAAAAGCTCAAAATTACATATCCATAGAATGTACATATTAAAAATAGAATAAATTGGAATTCTATATTTATAAAATGCAACAATCTTTAACTGTAACTCTTTAGAATGGCAGAAATCTTTAAAATTAAAGAGTTTATTTGAAATTATAATTATTATTGAATAATATTTAATATAATATATAATATTTAAAAAACCGATCCGATCGGCCGTCAATCAAATCGAAAAATTCGATCTGACGATAGCGAACGTCGAGAATCGGTTTTCGACGTTCGATCAACGGGCTGATCCAATCGAAAAAACCAATCCGAAAGTTGCACGGATTGAATTTTGATTTTTTGACATTCGATCACTGGCCAATCGAATCGAATAAACCGATCAGAAAATGAACGCATGTCAGATCTAAAATACCATATTTGATCGGACAAAAGGAACACTTCTAATGCGTTTCCTTCGTCAAACAGAAAATTAGGTTAATTTCGCTACCATGGTACCTCTGCAACATGTTACTGATCATACAGTGACTAAGATATTAAAAAAAATTAATTTTTAAAGAATAATAAAAATACCTGAGTAGAGAGTGACTGATTAATAGCAATTATGGCAGCATGTAACGCAGCAGTATCTCCTTCCATATTCGTTGTCAAGAGGCCACCAATTTTTTGGAATGGTGGCATTTGTATGTTACATTCCTTCAGCTCCATACTAACAACATCAATTTCTTCATCTATTCAAAGAAAAGAACAAGGGCAGTACTAGTTAATTCTAACATAAAAATGTTCATATTTTTAATCATAAAATGCGTATAATAAAACAACAAAAAAACAACATAATAAAATGTTGGCCTTCCGTTTTTTTGGTGGAAGGTGTTGGGAGCTAAAATGACTTCCTGGCATTGCTAGCAAAACAAATATTTCAGTTCGCACAACGTGGTCAAAGATCAAAAACACGAAAAGTTGCGTTTGTATCGTTATTTTAAAGCCAATTATTAAATAGTACAAGTGGTATAATATGATAATATGAGTGTATATGCAGTATAAGCCTCATCAAAAAACTTACACTGGAACCGCGTTTATATCCGCCGTCCGAGAACGTAAACATTCACTCATATCCTTCCGGGAGGAGATCCCGCCAATGATCCTCAGCGGCGGGGAAATGCCGCGCTGCGCGCTGATTCGCTTGTTTTTCACGTGGTACTGCGAGGAGGTGGATGCCAAGTGGATATAAATGAGAGCTATGCCAGGAATATAATCGCGAGAGAATATAAATGAGAGCGGATATAAACGCGGTTCTAGTGTTTTATGTTTGAGAACTTAAGTTAAAGTACCGAAAAAGGGTGAAAATAATTAAAAATCTTTTATGCAGAAAAATGGTTAGCTGACACATCCATTTTTTGTTACTGAAGAAATATTTGGTAAAAAAGTTCTTTATAGATTGACAGACCATCCCATTCCGTTTAACTTCAAGAATACAAATAATATGATTATTTAATGTTTTAATTATTTTAAACGAATTAAATTAACAAATAGCCAAATATTTCAATTTTGTTTGAAAAAGTTTTTTTCTTAGTGTTAGCATTTGAAACTTTTTGTTGATGGTTCTTTCCATAATTTTAACTTGAAATCCTGTGATGATAAGGGTATT
>JAAAKG020144906.1:0-11011 GCA_010014905.2 Druon quercuslanigerum
TGTACAATAAAAATTCGTTCAAATAAACACATAAAGTGATTTTTTAGGCGAAAACGAGTAGCTAACGATATCGTTCACAAAATTTTTGTAGGAAGTGCCCTATTAGCAATTAACAGATAAATATAACAAAAATTACCGTTTGTCAGCTATACAAATTTAATTCAGAAACTTAAATTTATCAAGCAATTGTAAGATCAGACATAAGCTATTCAGACCCCATAAATTTTGACCAGGTTAAACGTAATGTATAGTTGAACAAACATATGCAATAGCTGCCACTCACAATTATAATTAGATTTTAATAAACAGAAGAGGAAGGTACAATCAGAAAAGTAATTTTTTTACAATAAATGAACATGGTATAATTGTATATACATATACATAATACAATCACACAAGTACTAACGTTTTCACAGTCTCAATTTATAAAGAACTTGATGCAGTAAAGATCAGCATTCTCTATTATCCATTTGCGATAGGCTGCCACCTCAGTATAGGCTCCAGAGTATCTTTCGCTAGCACATCCATTGCCCCAAGAATCGATTCCAGCTAATTTTCCAGCAATGGTCAAGGGACCACCAGAATCGCCTTGACAAGCATCCTTTCCGCCCTCAGGATAAGCAGCACAAATCTGACTAGCAGGAAGTCCTTTCATCAGAATCACAGTCTGGAGAATATTGAAAGTGCTACATCCTTCTCTAATTGCACACTACTCAGTAATAGTTGCTAATGAACCTGTAACAGCCTTATCATCCTGTTCAAAGAGAGCAAAGGATGTTTTCCAGCTCAAAGGGTGTTTCCAGCTACAACAATGTCACGTCATTTTCGGGAATACCATACAAGTTGGTTCTATAATTTTCGTGTCTGACAACTTTCGCAACTGGATGAACAGTTCCTCCTGAACTGAATTGAGTAGTCCCTGCTCAAATGCTTATCCACTTAGCCGGATAACTGAACAGGTACAATAACCAATGGTCAAAACCCAAGTTTAAGAAACAAGGGTGTCGCCACGATAACTAAATCCATAAGCTTAATGAGAAACCTGTTGCGTACCAGCTTCGATAGTTTTTGGTTTCTGACCTACTATACGTCTACTAGGTAATTAGGAACCGTATTATATGTGTATCCTTTAAATAGGTTTTGTTATTTAATAGTTTTTTAAAGATTATATATTAATTTGAGACAGAGTATGCAAACAACTCTTATATCCAGTGAAGATAAAGAATGAAAGGATTGAGTTCCATTTTAAAATAATTTTTAAAATTAATAATATTGTTCTAATTCTCATAGTAGAACTCACATATGGCCATAGCAAGAAGAACAGAAAGCACCAAACATCTTGGCTTTATCTTAAAGAGACACTTCCTGATTCTGCGACAAACACAGAAGTTTATACTGAATCATAAGCTGCTGTTGATTGGTAGAGTGCGATTAGCGTTGTTTCTTATAAGATAGCGGCAGCGAATATTTTGTATTTATTTATATTGAGCACTTCCACGATAATCGATAATCTTAAAATCCGGAAACGAAATTCGTTTCTGAAATTTATATGAATGGATCGTTAATCATTAAATATAGGTACACGTATCTTGTTGGGATCTTAACTGGGAATTTCATAAATTTCTTGCTTGATGCCACTGGAATTGTTAATTATCATTTCAAATAAAAGTTAAAAAACATATCGGTTTGTTGGTGAAAAAAATTATACTTCACTTAAATATTTCGGCTTCATTATCATAAGGACCCATAGGCAGACAACAAACTGAATCACTGCATTATTTTTTTAAATACATTATTTTTAACCAATGTCACAGTACAGTTACCTCTGATATTATTCATGACTTCACTGGGTTCTGCAATTTTAATAAACCATCTAATGTCACTGGTTGGTAACACTAAAAACATTAATGGAACCGCAGGCAATCAAAAGGGGATACGCCCGAAACGCGGTCGTTTTAGTTGACCCCGGAGTCATATTTTTTCAGGTCAAATTTTAATTTTTTAATAACATATTCCTTCAGGACATTTAATCGCGCATATTTTTAGTTTTATAAATAAATGTGGTAACTATTAGTTTTCAAAATAATAAAGAAAATGTTACTATTTTCTGCAATCACAAAATACGAATTTTTTGTGTTTAACTTGCCATGAGTTCTACATTAATAGGAATTTTGTAATAAAAATTTAAGAAAATATGCACCATCATATAACAAAACTATCTGTATTTATAGAATTTTAATTAATTGTCACTAAAAATTTACGACGATCTTTATTCTTCCCAGAGCGTAAATTATATATTTAAAGTTTGAAAGGCTTCGAAAGTCGAACGAATTTTCAGAAAATTAAAATGAACGGTCACTTAAACTTTTGTTAGGATTTAAGGAAGTTTTTTGAAAAATATCAGGCAATTATGTTTTATAGTTATAAAGTCACAATTGAGTTAAAATCTCAGCGCTATCCCGTACGCGTGCTAGCTCGTCCTGCAATATCAACATCTGTATCACAGCGAACAATTGGAAAGTCAAGCCGGCCACCAAAACAAGAATTAGGATATTATAATTTACATTTGTTTATTATTTTTATTAAATAATTATAAAAATTAAAACTTACATATTATTTATATAATAACTTGTACGATTTCTTTATAAATAATTTAATCATTTTCATCACTGTCTTCAGTGTTGTCTGAATTCTTTTCCAGGGGCGCTTAGAAAATTAAAAAGACTTTTCACATCTTTTATTTTACCCGATTTGAGTCCACCTTCTGTCTCATTATTTTTTTCATTGTAATGCTGTTTTTAATGAATAAAACAAGAAAAATTTGTCTTGATTCACCTTTTCCGTATCTTGCATTATCTGTCCGCAAAATTGTGTTATTATTTTTTCATTATTTTTTTTTCTCATAGGAAATACGAAAAAAGGTTATGTCAACCATATTGAAAATGCTCTAAGTTTTTGAATTTTTATCAAAAATGGTTGTTTGACGAACTCGATCTTTCTTTTAGGTATTTTAAAGCATGTAAAAAGGCACAATTCAATCTGACTAGTCAAACCTGAGAATTTTAACATTGAAAAAATGTATCTGGCAATAATTTTTAATGATTTGAAAAATATTATAAAAAGCAAAATAATTATACCAAAAATCGAAAATTTTTTGATAGAAGCCGGACACTTTTATACAAGTTCGCAAGTAATTACTAATATTTAAAAAAAAAGTAAAATTTCAAAATTAATGATTTTTGTTGAAATGGATTTGATTTGATTGCAAAAATAAAAATCCACATTGCTATAGAAATCTAAAGACAAAGAAGCGTATGCAGTAGCCGTCACTTATAATTTAAAAGCAATTTAAATAAATAAAAGAAGAAGGTACCAAGCATAAAATAATTTATTCACAATAAATAAACATTTCACATTACAGAGCCTTACACATATTACAGCTGTATTCATTTCAGACTAATTATGAAGGTATCGATTTTGCATGCAGCACAATTATCCAACAATGTAACAGCCTTTTTTATTTTTATACCGATTTTTGTATCAATATAATTGAGCTACAGCACTTTCGATAGCTCAGGTTTTGCTGTAAATTTATTTTTGAAATCACAAAAGACTTTAAACAATTAAATTAATGAATTCACTGGCTAAATTCCTTAAAAAATTAAATAATTAAAGATCAGCATTCTTTATGATCCATTTACGATAGGATGCCACTTCAGTATATGCTCCAGGGTATCCAGGTCGAGCACATCCATTGCCCCAGGAAACGATTCCAGCTAATTTTCCATCAATGGTCAAGGGACCGCCAGAATCACCTTGACAAGCATCCTTCCCTCCCTGAGGATAAGCAGCGCAAATCTGACCAGCGGGAAGTCCTCCATAAGAATCGTAGGCATCATTACATACAGTTTTGGAAACTATGGGAACATCCGCAGTTTGAAGGACATTGGAAGTGCTACCACCTTCTCTAACTGCACCCCATCCAGTGATTGTTGCCAATGAACCTTCGACAGCCTCTTCATCCTGCTCAAAGAGGGCAATTGGTTGGCGCGATGTTCCCAACTCAAAGGGTGTTTCCAGCTGCAACAATGCAACGTCGTTTTCGGGAATACCATACAAGTTTGTCCTATACTTTTCGTGTCTGACTACTTTCGCAACTGGATGAACAGTTCCTCCTGAACTGAATTGGGTGGTACCTGCTCGAACGCTTATCCACTTAGCCGGATAACTGACGGTGCAATGACCAGCAGTCAAAACCCAAGTTTCGGAGACAATGCTTCCTCCACAATAGCTGAATCCATAAGCTTGAAGGGACACCTGGTGTGGAACAGCTTCGATGGTTGTTGGTTCACCACCAACGATACGTCCATCAGGAGTGTATGGATTCAGCTCAACGAATTTTCCAATTGGTTCCGCTGTATTGAAAAATTAGTAATCAGACACATCTCTACATTTGGATCCTTTAAGAAGGATTTTGTAATTGATTAGTTTGTCTAAAGAGTAAACATCGACTTATTACGAGAATGTGCAAATAACTCATACTTTTAGTGAAAATCAAGATTCAAAAGATTCGTTTTCTTTCAAAAATAATATATAGAATTCATAAAATTGTTCTTAGTCTTGTAATGAAACTTACCTGTAGCTGCAGCGAGAAGAACAGAAATTACCAGGTAACCAAACATCTTGCTTCTATCTTGAAGGACTACTTGATTTTTCTTCGCAAAACACGAATATTTATACTGAATCATAAGCTGTTTTTGATTGATAGCGCAAGATTAATTATCTTTCTCATAACATAGCGCTAGCGAATCTTTTGTACTGATTTTTATATTGAGCTATTCCACGACCTAATATATCATCTGAATGCGCGTAAAAGTAATACCTTACTGCTATTATTAATGTATGGATAAATAATCGCTGAGTATAGAATATGGCGTAGTGGAAAAATTTTTTTTGCAAATTCGGACGTCATCTAGAAAATATAGGCTGTTACTATAAAGCTCAAAATAACAAATGAAAGTGAATGTTTGGCTAAAACGTTTAAAAATCATTTTGTTTATGTGTGAATAAGGAACTAAAAAATATTATTTATAACTATAATTATCCTATGAACAGTAAAGAGCAATAAAAAATAGCAAATACACCGTAAATATATCTTAATGTTGATATAGATGAAAATCAATGTTTTCAATTGATTATACTATATTTTTCTTCTTTATAAAACTTTTTTATTTGAATTTAAATTTATTGATAGATGGAATAAGCTTAACAGCCAGAGGACATTTGCAGAGATTCAAAAGTGCATTGCGTTACCTATATTTGTAATAAAACGTAGTTGTAGTATGCGAATAAGTAAATAAAGAGATTATAATATTATGTGTAATATATAGGGTGGCGAAAAAGTAGGGAAACCCCGAGAAATCTGTTGTTTGTTGAAAAAAACGAATGTCATACCCAAGGTAACTTGCAACGAGGAATTGAACGGTGACCTTGGAATTGACTTTGAACCTGATTTGCAAGGTTATTTTGAGGTCAGCATTTTTTTTAATTTGGAACTCCTATTTTTGATGCCAGAATGAAAAAGAGCGGGAAATGGTACTTTCAGGTATGTGTTTAGGTCAAGGGCTTACCGTGACCTGTATAGATCAAATAAGGGTCAAAGTACACTGCCATAGAACCTTGTAGGAATTTCGCAGAATTATTGAGAAAAAAATCGAGGTCATACTCTAGATAATTTTCGATGAGTAATCCGACGGCGACCTTGGAATTGACATTTAACCTTATGTTCAAGGTTAGTTTGAAGTCAGCTTTGTTTTTTTAGAATGAGAATTCTTATTTTTGGTGCCAAAATCGATAAGAGCGGGAAATTATACATTCGGGTCTGTGTTCATTTCATAGGCTAACGCTGTCTCTACAGGCCAAATATAGGTCAATGTTCGATGTCATAGGACTTCGTAGGAATCTCGCAAAATAGTGGAAATTTTAACCAAGGTATATTTTACCTTTATTTGACCTGTAGAGGTCACATTAACCCCTGACCTAAGAACATACCCAATACTAAAATTTGCCGATCTTTTCTATTCTGGTACCGAAAACAGGGATTCCTATTTAAAAAAAAAAGCTGACTCGGAAATGACCTCGAAAATAATGTTCAAGGTCAAACTCAAAGTCACCGTTGGATTCCTCGTTGAAAGTTACCTAGGGTATATATGACCAATCAACTCCTGGCCGCCAGACGCTTCTATAAGTGTGGATTACCATCGCTCACTGGGAGTCGGTGTCATTTTTAGAGGGCAGTTCCCCCCGGTGGAACCATGCGGTGGTTTTTAACCCCTTTGTATACATTATATGTATATTATTGTTC
This sequence comes from Druon quercuslanigerum, assembly GCA_010014905.2. Classification (NCBI taxonomy): domain Eukaryota; kingdom Metazoa; phylum Arthropoda; class Insecta; order Hymenoptera; family Cynipidae; genus Druon; species Druon quercuslanigerum. The sequence continues at coordinate 6,365 of JAAAKG020144906.1, forward strand.
TATGTTAAAGATAAGTTGACAAACTATATTACAAAAAGTTTGTACTGATACTTTGAAGAGATTTATATCATCACGAGAACAGGCAAACGCTCTATTCAGGTCATAACATATGGTCTAGATCTCTGACCAAGGATCTCAGCCAGAAGATAATCGCGTAGGTATATTATAAGAAATAATTTGTAACAGATAATGGCATTCAATTATACAACGAATCAACATAAACAAGAATAAAATTCTGGCAAATGTCCGCATGTCCTTAAGAGTGCAAACGTTAAATCGCTTACAAAGAGTATTCACATCAGATCCAGGAGGAGGCTATATAGATTCTAACCTTTTTCTAATTAAGCTTTTTCAGAAATCTTTTGTAAAACGCTTCTCAAATGTTGATATACTTATGGACTTTAGAAGTGCAAACAACAGAGCAAATACTCTTGAGAACTACCCCCCTTTTTTATGTATTGAAAGTTAATTTAGCTTATATCACTTTAGCGAGAACGAGAAATAGTCACAAAACGGGCACAAGAATTCATATCAGAAATAGAATAGGACATTTTAAGAACATCTGCATAAAGATAATGATACCAATTAAGATAAGCAGAAAGATCACACATATAGATAATGAATAGAAGTGGTCCAAGGTTAGATCCTTGCAGCGCCACAAGTTTCGTATAAAAAATCAACCTTCCCAATCGATATTTTATCACTTTTTAAGTAATCATTATAAATAATCTAGCAAGGAAAATCAAGTTTTAGTTTTGCATTTAAAATCTTTTTAAGTAAAAGCTTTCCAAAAAAATGGTTTTTAATGCTTATTTTACTATTGGTTTTTGGAAATACGTATTTGACGTTTTATATTATATTTTTAATATGCAATGCATCATTAAGGAATAAACTCCCTTATACGCACGTATAAGGAACGAATTTTCAAAATTGATCTTTAAATATGAGCACAAACAAAACTTTAAACTAAAATTGATTTTTTAAGTAAGATCAAATAGTTTACGATATCGCTGACAATAATGTTATAAAAAGTCCCATGTCAGAAAGTAACAGATAACTATGGAAAAAATGGTCATTTAAATGCTATTAAAATCTACGTCCGAAACCTACATTCATCAGTCAGATGCGAGGTCACATTTGGTTTCAACACTAAAAATTACGTAGGAAACATTCTTCATTGCAATGCCAGATACAATATTCGGACAAAATAAATTTTTTCTGGGTAAGACTCTGTATAGTTGAACCAACAGATACAACAGATGCCACTTACAATCGCATTGCGAATTAAATAAATGGAAGAGGAAAGTACTGTCACAAACATAATTTATTTACAATAAATAAACATTGCATAAAACATAGTCACATGTACATTACAAATGTATTCAAATCTATTTTGTAACCACATAATACAATCCCACAAGTACTAATGTTTTTATAGTCTTAATTGATTTAAAATTCGAATAACTAAAGATCAGCATTCTCTATGATCCATTTGCGATAGGCTGCCACCTCAGTATAGGCTCCAGGATACCCCTTGCGAGCACATCCATTGCCCCAGGAAACGATTCCAGCTAATTTTCCAGCAATTGTCAACGGACCACCAGAATCTCCTTGACAAGCATCCTTTCCTCCCTGAGGATAAGCAGCACAAATCTGACCAGCGGGTAGTCCTCCATAAGAATCGTAGGCATCATTACATACACTTTTGGAAACTATGGGAACATCCGCAGTCTGAAGGACATTGGAAGTGCTACCACCTTCTCTAACTGCACCCCATCCAGTGATTGTTGCCAATGAACCTTCGACAGCCTCTTCATCCTGCTCAAAGAGAGCAATTGGTTGGCGCGATGTTCCCAACTCAAAGGGTGTTTCCAGCTGCAACAATGCAACGTCATTTTCGGGAATACCATACAAGTTGGTCCTATACTTTTCGTGCCTGACTACTTTCGCAACTGGATGAACAGTTCCTCCTGAACTGAATTGGGTGGTCCCTGCTCGAACACTTATCCACTTAGCCGGATAACTGACGGTACAATGACCAGCGGTCAAAACCCAAGTTGCAGAAACAATGCTTCCTCCACAGTAGCTAAATCCATAAGCTTGAAGGGAAACCTGGTGTGGAACAGCTTCAATGGTTGTTGGTTCACCACCAACGATCCGTCCATTAGGAGAGTATGGATTTAGCTCCACAAGTTTTGGAATTGGTTCCGCTGTATTTAAGAATTCGTAATTATTTAACTTTTTATATTTGGAGTCTTTAAATAGATTTTGTTACTTATAAGTTTTTTAAGTAGTATAGTTTGATTTGAGAGATAGTATACAAATAACTCTTGTTTCCAGTGAAGATCAAGAGTAGAAGGATTGAGTTTCATTTAAAAACAATTAAAAAAATTAATAATATTATTCTAATTATTATAGTTGAACTCACATGTGGCCGTAGCAAGAAGAACAGAAAGTACCAGGTATTCAAACATCTTGGTTCTATCTTAAAGAAGCACTGGGTGAATCCGCGACAAACGCATAAATTTATACTGAATCATAAGCTCGCATTGATCAATGGAGAGCGATTAGCTTTGTTTCTTATAAGATAGCGGCAGCGAATATTTTGCATTTATTTATTTTGAGTACTTCCACGACAATCCATCATCTGAAAATCCGGAAACAAAATTATTTTCTCAGATTCATATGAATGGATCGTTAATCACTGGATAATGGTGCACTTGTCTTGTTGTGAACTTTTTCGGGAGATTTCAATGTTTCTTGTTTGACGTCACAAGCATTGTAGAGAAACATAGTAACACATTTGTGGGCATTTTTTTTCATCTTGTTTTGTACAATTAAAAATTTTATGATTGCAAGTATGTTTCTTTTTTCCCTTATATGATTAAATTCAAATAATATTTCAGCGAATAAAATTGATGAATATGACAATTTTTTCAACATCAAAATTCAAAAAGTATATTGGTTTGATGGAGACAAAAACTGTTTTTTGTTTAATCGATCGGCCTTATTAATAAAATTAATTATTGAATAAACACGTTAACTGTAATTTTTATGCTTTCTAAATCCATTACCAATAATTATCACCAATCTGACAGTATAGTTACCTCTGATCTTATTGCTGACTTTACTGAGGCCTAGGACCCTAATAAACCATCTAACGTTATTTCGTTAGAAAAATGTAATAATAATAGTCTTAAATAAGAATTCTCCGTAAAAGCAACGTATAACTCTCTTCACGTAATATTTTATAATAACTTATGGGCATAATGAAACTGTTTTTTCACATTCTCATCCTAATGAGAATCTTCACGTTTTAAAATCCGCTGGATCAGAAAAAAACGATTTTTAAGCAGGTGTCTCTCCGCCTGTATGTATGTGTGTCTGTGTGTATGTAATTCTGTATGTCTGTCTGTATACTGTAGACACGAGAACTTTCGAAAGACTGATTAGATTCGATCTATCTTTGGCACCCTTTTTAAAGGCTTAAACAGAAAGAACGAGTTCGTTATCCAGCTAATTTGGACAAAAGTTCAAAGAGTTGAGCATTTTCAAAAATTGTTAAAACATTTTTGCAAGATTTAAAGATTCTATGTTCAGCTATTCGTTATACTCGGAAATTTTAACAATTTATCTTTTCGACATTTTTCGATAAACACAAAATTATCAGAGTTACAGCACTTTCAAAATCTAAAAAAAAAAATAAAAATAAAATTGCCTGACAACGCAGGATATGCAAAAAACAAGAAAATTTTTTTAAAGCCCCGCAAGAATATTGTAACAACTTTTTTAAATTTTTTAAAAACTCCAAAATTTAAATTTTGATCGCCCAAAAAAATATTGAATAATCAAAAATTTAATTTTTCGGTCTGACTGTGCAAGATACGAAAAAATAATAATAGATGAAATTTTTGCATCCTAAAAAGATCTACAAAATTTGTTGGTTATCACTTGTTTATTTGACGCGCAGTTTTTATTTTAATTATGAACAATAAAATTACAAATAAACAAATTATTTTTTTTAGATGAGAAGACGCAAGGTACAGTAAAATGTTTAATAACAATACGTATTTATATTAGATCTGAATATTTGCTTTTAACCCTTTTTTCTCACGAGACACGTGATAATAATATGTTCTTGAAAGCTGAAAGAGCTTTAACAAAAGTGAATGCACAATCGCTAAATTTCCGTTGTCGATGATTTGACCTCGTATTTTAAAAGCTCTATGTCGTATTGTGGAGCATGTGCAAGGACCGAGCATGTAGCGTGAGGTAACTACATTATGGAGCGCGAAATCTGCGCTGCCAACAGATTATTTTCTTTCATATTATTGAGCGTTTATTCAGCAAACAATTTTTTACCAAATCGCATTTACTCATAACAGCTTAGATACTAAATTTATTTTAATTTGAGTTTTCATTGTTATCACTTTTTGACTCAAATTGATGCTGCAGAGATTGGCACCATTATGTATTTTACAAATATTATTGATTTTTTAAGTTTATTTGAAATTTATAAAAAATAAACACGTTTTAAAAAACCTTCGAATAAACATTATTTATCTGAAGGATATATATATATATATATATATATATATATATATATATATATATATATAACTTTTGGATGAATAATGTTTATCATAT
>JAAAKG020144907.1:0-11011 GCA_010014905.2 Druon quercuslanigerum
AAAAAACATGTTTTTTGGCCATTTTCAAAAAATTCTAAATTGAACAAAAATTTTTTTTTTGGATTTGTAATTTTTTTTCATTATATAGTAGCAAAAACTGCACATAGAAAAAAATCGCCATAATTTTCGAAGCAATAGAGAAATTTTCAAAAAATTTCAAAAATTTGAATTTTCTAATCAAAAAAGGGAGCAGAAGATATTAACCGATTTCAAAATTTTTTTTTTTACTTTTTTCCGATGTCAACCCACAATTTTCTTTTGCCCAGCTCAAACGATTCGACTAATTTGATCATTTTCACTCCGCCCTCATGTTTAACCATTCAGCAAAAGAGTTCCCCGCATCTTTATCGGAAGAGGACATGGTGAACCCAAGATAGACAGAGCAAGAGTGACAGGTCAAAATGTCTACCGAAATACATAGGGGTCCGAATTCTGGAGTTGAAATCATTGTGCAATAGGCGACATTGCCGAGGTCACGTGTGCAGTTACTACAATCTAAGTCGAGTTCGCAGACTCGTATTTTTACAGGAGTGCATCCAGGTTCAAAGTTTCAATTACATATTTTCGGCCTTCGGGATGCATTTGGCCTGTTCAGTTTATAAATAAAAATTTTGAATGATTAAGTACGTAGGTTGGGTGACACTCCGGTGAGAGATATTTAATCCAGAGAGAGTTTGCTCTCTCGTTAAAGATACGGTGCTCGTTAGCTGCTAAAGATTCTATTGCGACGTAATTTTGGACGTCCGTACGGTGACGACATCCAGTTCTAACGGGAAGAAGCTCCCACATTTTAACAAATTTCTTTTCTTTGACGGATAGGTCTCTAAAAGGAGGTATAAAAAGAGAAGATATTAGGGAGTTGATAAAAAGTGTTGCTTTGGGAGGTGACCCTTGCTCTAGCGTAAAGCGCGTGTTAATTCAAAAGTTCCCGGTTTGTTCAAGCAATTCAAATTTTTTTAGTGACGGGTCATATCTACAATGTCACTCCTTATAATATAAAAAAGTGTAAAAAAAGATTTTTATTCTTGATAGTTAGAAATTTTAAATTTGTTCAAAAGTTTTTAAATAATTTATTTTTTTCTCTTTTCCTGCAATGATCTACTTCGTTAAACGTGCAAGTACTACATAAAAAAGAATTGCGTATGCAATTAAAAACTTTTGCATAAGTAATAGGAAATTAAAAATTCATTTATGCATGATTTGTTGTGCAAAAATGTTGTATGTGATCGTTTAACCTCATAGACGTTCCCCCAGAAATCAGTCCAAGGTTATTTAAAGTCAACCCTTAATACTGGACTGAAAGCGAGAGTTTGGTGTATTACAAAACCTTCCTAAGGAGCACTTAGAGCGAGGGAATATTCACTTCGAAGTTCGTTCAAGTTAATGTAACCTTATTTTATGAATGTCATGTAACTTCAATTTTACGAGTTCAAATATAGTTTTACTGACTTCGTCACTGACATAACGAGTTCATCGTTAAGAAATGGACTTTAGAGTGAATAGCCCCTTGACTTAAAGTGGATTCTTTGGGGCCGTATAAAAGTATCCTCAAAGTTTTTCATATTAAAACTTATACCTGATTATTATTCCCTGAAGTTCTGCAGTCGTTGCATTGTGCGCTGTCACTCCTGTCTGAATTTCGATTTGAGAACAATTCACAGTGAATACCAACATATGTTTGTATAATTTAAATAAAAAATTAATACTCTGTTTCTTGTTGCAGATATTAGTTTACAGTTTGACTGCTTACCTAACGGCGATCCTCTTCCTGGCGTTCCTCGTTCCGGAACTTCTAATTCTCCAGCCAGAAATAATTTTCCTGACAAGTCTCCTCCTACTGCCGAGCCTTTTCTTCGTCATAGGTCCAGATCTTCTCCTAGAAGGCATCGTTCTTGGCTCATACTTGGATTTGAGCCCGACGAAATTAGTTTCATTCGACTTATTCCGTACACCAATCCACAACGGGTATATGAAATTCGCAGATACACTTTTCCTTCCGACAAACCAATTTTTTTAAGAGTAGTAGGTAAGGCTCCTCCGTCCATAACAACCAAAGAGCAGCTTGTTTTAGCAACATCCAGTGGTGACGTCGTGGCAATATTTGACCGTAATAATACAATTTTGCGTGGATTATATGTGAGGGATAGTGATAAAGTGCAAAGACGGGCGAAAATAAACATCGATAGTGGCTCGGTAGTAAAATTAAACGAAAATGAAATAAACGAATCTCCTATAGGAAATTTCCCAGTCTTAAGGAATTATAACCTAGTAAACGTAAGAAACATGTAAAGCAAAATCATCGGCACTATAAGTCAATTTGAGCAAATGTAAAAGTACAGGATACACTAAAAAAACCATATTCTCATTTTAAAATATTTTCTCCCTTTGTTTAGAATATGCCTGCGAGAATATGACGCTCCTAATATTAGAATATCGTTTTTTCGGTGTGATACTGTTAGTAATCGAAATTCAACTAAAAATTCTATAGACTGGAAAAATGTTGTATCCTGATGGCATACAAAATACAGATAAATAATAAAGAAATTAGTTCAAGGGGGGTTGGTAGCGTATTTTTTTATGCTCCTTCTTTTTTCAATTGCTAAATATCTGTCTCTAATGAATATAATTTTAAAGAACATGCATTATGTTACGCCTTCTTTAGCAACTTTGTTACATGATTTGACTGTTTTAAGTTTATTTTATCAATTTGTTTTTAAATATTTAATAATCAGAGACATTAAGCCTTAGACCATGATGCTCTGATTTATTGAAAAATTTATTTTATTATTATTAATCCCTCGTCGGATTGAACTCTGAATCAAAAAAAAATATTTTTGAAGCAGTCTTGGTTGAAACATGTTAACCTGGTTAAAATGAAATACACGCGGTTATAGGCAGTCACTCCGCGTAAGAGTCAAGCGTCGAGACTGTTAGAGCTAACTGCAAGTAGAAAGAACCAACCACCTACCGTGGAGCCAGCGACCCAGTTCCAATTTGCCCTGGTGTTCGATTCTCTAAGTATCAAATATAGGTTCTCGGTAGTTCTTCAGCTAAGGATCTCAGGTTAAACCGTCACCACCGCTTAGCCAAGAACTCAAGTGACAGTTTTTAATCTACTAGTTTTCCTTTTCGTTCGTTTTTCCTTGCCCACCTGACAATATTACATCAATATGCATTACACGGAATAAGATTCAAAGGCAATCGTAAGAAAATTCTGTTTGCTTCTACCCAAAACTTGTAAAAAAAAAACATTTGATTATATTATTTGTTGATAAAGTTAATAAATGATATCAAATAACACAATTTCATGATCACATTTCACCTCGTTGGTCTGAACGAGCGATTTCGATACATAAATATACTTTATGTTGCAATTTTTTTTTTAACAAATAACTTTAGAAGCCAACAATTTTTTTTCTTACACCAACCCCTTTGCATCAAACCTGAAGCCTGATGCCACTACTTTTTTTTACATAGATTTAAATAGAAAAATTAAAAAAAACAACATTTTTTTCGATATTTACAGCTCTATAAAAATGCAAACAAACAAAAATTCTAAAATCGGCCTCGGCAGATTACTTGAAAACTTCATCCTAAATTTAAAAAAAAATTAAAATCGATGAAGAATTGTGACGGCCTGCCGGTACTCTAGCTCCAATTGGCCCTGGTTACCATGGCAACAGATCCAGTGCCACCTCACGTAGCTGGTAGTAGAGTCACATCACGCCTCTGCCTTTAATGTTCGGCCCTGATTTCAACTTCACAAGAATTATGATTTGACGCAACCACTACTTTCCGATTATGAGTTTCCTCGCGTTCCTTTAAATGACAGGCAAGTTAGAAACAACTCAATTTCCTCAACCTAATTATTAATTTACGTTAAGGTCTTAGAATGAGGGAAAGTTTCTTTACATTTCTAGTATTTTATTTTAAAAATCTCGTTACATTTTTTATCAGATCTTTTGTCAACTAGTACCTTTAAGAGAGTCATTTTTCCGTTTTGTTCAATTTCCATGAGGAACTAGATATTAGGATGTTATCGATTGATGAAATCGCAAAAACTTGTGTAGTTCATCTAGTCTATGTCTGGAGATTACGAAAGTTTCGTTAACATAATGAAACCAAAATTCAGGTTTTAGCTTCGACTGGTTAAATATTTTAGTTTCTAGATGCTCTATAAAGCTGTTGGCTATTACATGCAAGATTGGAAATCCCATTGTTACATCTAAGGTTTATTTCGTAAAATTGGTTATTGAAAAAGAAGTAATTGTTATTGAGATATTTTTCTATCAAAGGTGTGAAACGGAAAAAAAGTTTACAAAGGATTTAAAGATGTCAAATATATCCAGGCTCGTGGAGAGGAAAACCGTGCCTATGGGTGAAAATAACGGACCTGTATATGTAATTTTGAGTGTTACAATTCCCGAAAACCCGAACCCCCCCCAAAAAATCCGCGCCCGGGGGGAAACTTTCCGATGCACCCCCCCCCCCCCCATCTCGGCAGGTCTGATTATATCATAGATTGATACTTTCGTAAAGAGAGATATTGCATAGACACTCACTAGGATATCTTGGGGTCGAAAACGGTTTTTCTTATACGATTTTTAACCAAATAGTCACAAGTTTAGACAGAAAATCAAGTTTATCTTAAAGTATTTTCTTTTGATACCTAACATTAAACAAATGTTTTGGCATTTTTTTTTAAACATGTGTTAGTTTTGTCGCTCCAAATTAAATGTTTTTACGCCTCCCTAGAAAAAGAAGATCACTATATAATGACTGGATTATTAAAGAAATATTTAAGTATGGAAAATTTTAGATGAAATAGAATTCCAATCAGTATTTTATATTAATGTTACATTTTCTTTAATTGGCTTATGGTTTAGATGATTTTGATCTACATGTTATTTGCATGTACTGCCGTATAATTCCTTAAGATTGGGGTTTTTCCTACAGGAGATTCCTGAACTTCTTGCTCGTTCAATGTTACAACCGAGCCACTAACCGTGTTTATTTTGGCTCGCCTTAGCACCATATAATCATCCTTTATATATACTCCACGAAGAACTGTATTATTGCGGTCAAATATGGCCACGACGTCACCAGTAGATGTTGTTAAAACATTTCGCTCTTCGGTTGGCATGGGCGTAGGGGAATTACAACTTGTTCTAAAAAAAAGTGGCTTTTCTTCAGGAAAAACGTATTTGCGAATTTCGAATACCCGATATGGATTCCTGTTAGGAATAAGTCGAATCAAACTAATTTTTTCGGGCTTAAATCCAAGTATGAGCCAAGAGCGATGCCTTGTAGGAGGAGACCTGGATCTATTGTGGAGAGAAGGCTCGGCAGAAGGAAGATACCTGTCAGGAGAATTAGTTTTCTCAGGAGAATTAGATATGCCTGGACGAGGAGCACCAGGAATAGGCTCTCCATTCGGCAAACAGACAAACTGTAACCTTAATTCTGCAACAAGAAACAGAGTATTAATTATTACTAAATAATAACTTAATTATAACTAAATAATAATAATAGTCTAAATAATTCTGAAATTGAATTCAGATATGACTGACATTGCGCGAGACGGCGACTAGGAAACAACAGTTAATTTTTATAGAAGGATAATTTTTTGTTTAATCGAAAAATGTTGAGCTAAGTAAGTGCTTAAAAAGTAGGTATTAATAGCAATACTTGCATTCGTAGCTATAGGGTTTCTTGACATAGGCACTGCCACCGATAGGTAACCTATTCATATTTATCTGAACCCTGCCTAAGGAAACTTGTGTGAAGCGACTACCACGTGGTCACATCACTGATACGAATTGCGAACAGATTGGTAAAATAAATCGGACACCGTAACCATTATAACTGAATGAGTGATCTAATTTCCCTTTCGAAGAACAATTTATAACATTAATTAAAATATATACTTTTCCTACTCAAAATACTTAATCAGCAATAAAATGTAATAATATGACGAAAATAAGCGAAGTTCTGACAAGCAGTGATTCTCTTCTGCAAATAAATTTAGAATATAGAAGAAGATAAATTATATATTTGAAACGAATTTTTTATCATTACAAAGTGACAGGCGTGAGAGGTACACGCATCCATACAAAGATACAAATATCCATTAAGACAAATAAAAATGCCCACTATCGCACCGTTAGTATTGTAAGCTGTGGCCAGAATAAATTTTAAAATTTTGGCATGAAGGTAGTATTCAAGAAATTGAACCTAATGTAGAAAATGTTATTCTTTAAATAAGAATTGTTGGTCTTCCTGGAATTAAAAATTCTTTCTCACTTCACTTTTCTACCTATTTTCTACCTATTTTTAAAATTAATAAGCGTACAAATGTCCAGAATTCTGCCAGAAAAACTCCAGAATTAACGAAAATGCATTTCCAATTTTTTTTAAAATTAGTTTGAATTATGCAATATATCTTCTTTTAAGTATATTACGGATAGATTTTTGTCCATTGTTCTTTTACAAAATATTGTAGAGCAATTTAGTTCCTTCAGACTTTACTTTTCAGGTCAGGTTGCAAATGCTGAATTATTGAAGAAAACTCTTTTTTAAGACAAACAATGCTCAGTTACTTTAGTATCACATGCTTGCGTCTCCTTTTATTTGCGTCAGGAATTCATAATATTCCGCCAGGTACTCGACTGATTTCTAGCTTTTAGCAGTTCTTCCTAGCCTACAGTCGCAAACGGCTCGTGTCCCTCAAGTTAAAAAACTATGTGGGCCAGCAATTCTAAAAACTACTAACGCGGGGGTTACTAAAATGCGGATATGATCTAGATTTGTGATAGAATACTCAACTCCAGCTTCATCGTCTTTAGGCACCAATTAATAACAGGGAAATGTCGTCAGGGTCGGACCGTCGTCTGGGTTGGAGCTTTGTGAATTTTAATATCGGAAAACTGGCGCCATCTACGTGCGAGCATGGCAAAACTACTCTCGATGAAAGCAAACTGCATGGGGCATTTCTAGTTTTGGAGCGTGTTTGTGAAAAGCGTTGTGCACTCAAGGTATTTAACAATATACTAAGGGGAATATTTAATTTTTTAAGCAGTTTGGTTGCCATGTGACGCGATGGAGTTATGTTGCTTGTCGTCAATTGGGATGATTTGTGTAGTCAGGATTAGCCCACCCTATTTTTTTTAATCAGGACAATATAATCGCTACGTTAGTTTTTGATGACATGAAACGTTAAGAAAGTAATTTCTGATTGACAAAATAAAATGAAGCATCATGAATTGTTATCTTTTTCAGGACTTTTCGCACTGAACGAACGCCCAATCGGGCTTAGCTTTTTCAGTTTTTAATTTTTTAGAGAGCCTCGAAACATTGCGTGAGAAGCAACAAAAGCGAGACGCTTTGAAGACACTTCAAAAATTCCCAGACACTAAAACGCCAGCTAAATCAGGCCACCCACTTAGAAAAGTGCAGGAAAAGGCCCCGTCGGTTGAGAATAAAGCTGCGGACTTCTGCATTATTTGTTTAAAAATAAAGCATCAACAATTGAAAAAAAATTTTAATCATCAGACCTTTCTATCAATGGTCTATAACTGACCAAACTCTTTCTTAACTGGAGGTTATGGGAAAAAGTCAAAAAGGAGATCGACCCTGGCGACATTTATCGATTTCTCTCCAATTCGTAGGAATTTTTTTGGACATTCAAACTAAGCTAGAGGGTGAAAGCAAGAAAATATGATTCTAAAAAATAAAGTTTCTCCAAAATCACATTTACGAATAGTGAACAATAGTTGGTAGATTACCCTCTGTGTATGTGTGGGGCATTTAATGTATTCTATTTCTTCGATCACTGGAGGGATTACATGCCATTAAATTTATGCAGTTATTCAACAGCATTCAGTGGCATAAAATAGATGGCATAAAAAGCCACTTTAATGCCATAATTATTGTGTGGATTCAAAATGATTTGAACGCAGACTGATAAATACCAAGAGCCGCATTCAGACAAAAACGGAAATTGTTTAGATTTATAGGCATCAAGTTGTCAACTTTTTTCAAGTCTATAGAATCTACTTCAGGGCTCTCCTTTTTAATACGAGGAGAATTTTATCGCAAAAGGGTACGCTTTGCTGCAAAAAGACTCTTTTTAAGACAAATGAAATCCATTCTTGGAATAAGTCAAGATAAAATTCGTAATCATTTTCTTAAAATTAGGATTATTATTCAAATTATAGATATATAATATGATTATATTTACCAATAGAATTAAGTATAACCGCCGAGGATATGACGAATGTATAAAAATTCCTCATCTTTTGTATTCAGAAAAAAATGTTATGTGTATTATTCACAAATTTAATTTACACTCTAACTTAAGAGCATTTTGTCTCCTCCTTGCATTATCTTAGATCATTATCTTAATGCTTATAAGCTGCAGGTTTGTCTTTCTGAGAAATTTATATTTCACCAGAGCCAATTTCAATGAAGTAAATTCAGTTGGTAAAATTGTTTGAAACTGATATCATGATTTATATAGTATTCTACTTTTTTGTAAGATATGTTAAAAGAAATAAAAAGACAATCTAAATACTTTTATACCTTTGTTTAAAAGTTTTAGAAATTATCCAGTGTTATCTTATATATTGGAAGCATTATCTTTTTCCTTATAAAACTAAAAAAAGTGTAGCTGTTGCTAACGCCGATTTCACAGCTATAGAGGAGCTAAGCGTTTGTCGTTTAACATTAAAATTGTGCTCAGGACCAACTGTTATCAAATTTGGTCAAAAGTCGATTGACCTCAAAATTGTTTAATTTTTTTCAGGCTTATATTGACCATAAACTGATTTTTCATTATAATATATGGAACTAGCCGTGAATTCAATGGCAGCTGATATCTTTCAATTGTATTTGTAATTTTATGGTGCGTATTGTATGATCACATTTATTCCATATACAGAGGAAGCATGATTGATTTTTAATTTTAAAAAATATCAATAATAATATAGAATAATTAATTTGTCAAAAGTTAAGGTTTATTCACTAAATTAGGTTTAATTATTAAATATTTATTTTCTTGTTATAAATGGATAACTTACTCAATTTTCAGCGCTTGTCTTGAGTTTGACTTTAGGACATAAAATAAAGTTTCGCTTGCTGTCGGGGCGAAACACAGAAAAATTCTTCGAGATTTTTTGGTTTTGTAATGATTGTGGGGTAATTCAAGACTTAACCTAGTCCAACTATTTTTACTCGAGTTAGAATGCAATAACTTAAGTTTCAATGAATGTATTTATAAACATGACAAATACTTGGGCAGTAACTTTCATTTTTCTAAATTTAGGCCTACTACTTAATTTATTTAACACGATTCAATAGATGGCTTTGAGACATTTATCTTTGATTCACAAATTCGACTTTCAAGTAAAACTATACATTCTCTATCTCGTTTCCAGAATTACATAATTGATTGTTGTCAACAAATCAGCTATATTTAGCTATATTCCAAAAGTATGCTTCAGTTTTATTATTTTTATAGGTTATAGGTTATTTTTTAGTTTATTATTTATAGGCATAACTACCTGGAACAGGGGTTAAGGAAAAAAGGGTTTTCAATAGCATCACTTCCCCAGTCAAATATTGAAAACATGCCAGTATAGCCTGAAAGGCTAAGCCTTCCCTGAGAAAACACCTTTTAAATAAAATATTGAGACCATAAGAATTTAACATAGAGAGGCAAGCTTTCATTGGGGACCTCTTCTCCAGTGAAATATTAAGTCAATGGCAATGTGGCATCGACTGGCGAGATTTCCCTAGGCAAGCCTTCCCCGGGCATTACTTTCTCAGTAATATATTAGGATGAGGAGACTGTAGAATCGATAGGCAAGCTTTCCCTTAATGTGGCATCGACGGACAAGTCTTTCTTCAGTATCATTTCTTCAGTGAAATATTAAGAACAAGAAACTGAGGCCTCACCGAATAAGCCTTCCTCGAAAATCTACTCCCCAGTGAAGTATTATGTCCGTGACAACGGAAATCCGCAGGGCAAGCATTCCTCGCGCATGACTTTCCTAGTTAAATATTAAGTCCACGACAATGTGGCATCGAGGGAAAGTACTGCTCGGGCATTTCTTTTTAAGTGAAACATTAAGTCCATGTCAATGTGGCAATGACGGACAAGTTTCCTTCGCACATCACTGTCCCAGTGATATATTAAGACTTAAAGATTTAGACTTAAGATTTAGGTCTATGAAAATACGACACTGACAGGAGATCCTTTCCGAGGCATCACTTTCTTAGTGAAATCTGAACACAGGGCGATTATCACACCCATGGGTAAGTCCTCCGCAAGATACTTTCCCGTCATTGTTGCAGGGACTTGCACTTAATATTTCACTAAAGAAGTGATACCCAGAAAATAATTGACCGCGGATTTTACATTGTCATGAATTTAATATTTCAATGAGGAAGAGGTACCTCGGGAAGTCTGTTTCGTCAATGCCACAGTGCCTGCGTCTTATTATTTTGTTGGAGAAGTGATGCCCGTGGAAAGGCTTGCCCGGGGAAGAATTGCCTAGCCACACCACAAGGTCTTATTATTAATAATTCTTGGTGGAAACATGCCCGAAAGAGAATTGCCTAGATCAAACTTTCCAATAGATGCCACAGTGCTTTGGTCTTAATAGTTGACTAGGGGAGTGGCACTCAGAGAAGACCTGCCAATCAATGCCACATTGACATACTTTCAAGATTTCACTGCGAAAGAGATGTCCGCAAAAGGCTTGCCCGCCGTTGCTATATTCTCATGGTCTCAATATTTTCCTGGGAAAGTGATGTTCAGTCAGGGCTTGCCTGTCGTTGCTACAGTCACATAGTCTTAACATTTTAAAGTAGAGATGTGTATCGTCGGCCAAAGTATCGATATCGTGGTATCGATACGTATCGGGCCGTTCCGGTACATAGTATCGATATATCGGAGTAAAAGTATCGATATTATCGATATTATCGATACTTTTTAGAATTTTTTTCACTT
>JAAAKG020144908.1:0-11011 GCA_010014905.2 Druon quercuslanigerum
TGTACACTCTTCCAATTCACTCACCTCAAATTTCACCACAATTATCGAAACTCTCAGCAACCACAATTCCCGCTACTGAGTTGATTTTATCGAAAAATTTGAAGTTACAAAAAATGGTTAAATCCTCATCCAAAAAAGATTTTAAACTTAAATCAAACAATTGAAATCTTAATAGAGAAAATGAAATTTCTACCAACAGAGATGAATTTTTAAACCATAAAGACGAATTAGTAAACAAATTTTTAAATTTTTAACCAAACAAGATTTTCCATTAAAGAAAGAAACAAAATTTCAGACAAATTATGATTTGAAGGGAAACATAATTTTTAGTATAGAAAAGAAATTTTGAAGCACTATTTGTTTTGTAAATTTGTTTTGTTTTTATAAAATTATTTAATATTTTTTAAAGTTTTTGAAATCTTTTCAAATTTTCAATTATTTATGAATTTTGACGTTAATTATGGTCCATATAGAAAATTTAAACAATACTTTAAATATCCGTTTTATTTCAGAAAGATATATTTATGAAAAGGATAAAAACTGTTTAGAAAATGATTCTCTATATTGTTTATATATTATTTGTTTTAAAATAAAAAGCCAAAACAAAGTTGAAAATTTCAGAAAAAGGCGCAACTTTTTATTAACTATCTAAGAGAAGATACTTATAAACAATAATATATTGTTTAAACATTTCTATTTTTTACTTTAATTAATTCTTATTGACTAAGTAGAAACTTGACTAAAAATGGTATATTTCAGAAAAACGGCAACTTTCTAGTATTGTTCAACGGTGATATTATTAAAAATAATAATAAATTGTTGAAAGAATTGTTTTTGCAAACTTGCATCAATTATTATCTTATTGCAGTGAAAAGTTGAAGATTTAAAAAAACCGCAACTATCTAGCATTACTGTAAGAGAAGATAGTTATTAACAATAATAAATTGTTTGCATAATTATTTTTGTAAATTTCATTCATTTTTACCTCGCTTTAAGTGAAAAGTCGATAAAAAGATGAGTTGATTTAAACGTATTATTTAAAAACTTTTTATTTATAAACTTATTATTATTCAAAGAAAAATTTTTTTAAATAATAAGAAATTCTTTAAACAATTGTGTTTATTAAACCTAATTAATTATTAATTTAATATTTATTTATTATTTAAACTAGAAAAAAATAGGAAACTTAAAATCGAAATTTAATTTTATAGCATTATTGTTTAAACAATTCATATAAACATCTCATTATCTGTATGAAATAGAATTATATACATATATATATATATATATAAACAATTTTTATTTAAATTTTTGCATTTATATCTACTTTAGAATAAAATATATTCAATTTTATACGATTAAATTATCAATTGCAGTTGAATCAAAAAATTTGAATTCTCATAAGCTTGATTTTCGTGAAGTTGAACAGAACTAAAATTATTAAACTAAAAATGATTGAAGAAATGTGTTAAATTCTAAACAACATTATTGTGTATAAATCTAATTATTTAAATTTAACAGGCAACACAAGTTGACAATCCCGACAGATACGCTTTAGCAACTGTGATTGTTTCTCGAGAGGGTGGATATGGTGCTGGTCCTACTGCAGGTGAATATAATTATTAATTTTAAAAAATTTCTATCCAAAAATAAACAATAAATTAAAAATTGAGCAAAAAAATATATTTGAAATGTGAAGAATGGATTACCAGTAACAAGTATAATTTTTTTTTTTAATAAGGAGGACGTCTCCCTGTAAGGTTCGTGTTGAAAGACTATCAGGCCAGTGTGCCAGAAAATACCCCACCAGGAAGTGTAATTCTCACTGCCGGCGTAAATAAAGTCGATTCTGTAAGTAAATAACAATTTGTGTAGAATATTTTTTTGAAAGGGGAAAAAATGATCAAGAGTATTTTTCTAATAGAATTTAAGGTTTTGGCTCGTTGGCGCAGTGGAAGATTTGGAAAGGTTTTCAGTGACTAATTCTGGTGAATTAATTCTGAAAGGAAAATTGGATTATGAAATGAGAATTCAACATAGTTTCTTGGTTCATGTCACTGATGGACATCATGTAAGTTAAAAATTGTTTTATCTTATAAATTATAATAAATAATATTCCAACGATTTAATTTAAATTGTTAGTATTTTAAAACACAATCTTCCGCTTTTCTGATAAATATTGATCAACAAATATATAATTTTATTCTCTGCAATTTTATCATTAATTTGTCGTTTTTTTAACATCTACTCTTATTATATAATAAGTTCAAAGTTATTATTAATTTTTATTTTTTTCAGAATGATACAGCGAGAGTAAATATATCGATTGAAGATGTGAATGAATGGGAACCAAGGTTTCGTCATCCCAGATACGAATTTCACGCTCGGACTATGAGGGAAGGCTCCATAGTTGGTAAGTTCATATTTTCCGATAAAATTATATTTTTTTAATTTTATTTTTAAAAATGAAATAAAATTTAATCACAAAATACGCAATAAGTTTTGTAATTTACATTTCATGTTAACTTTAATATTTATTATTGGGCTATTGAACATTAGTAAAATTTATTTTTTAGGAAGATTAGAAGCTGCAGATGGAGATAGAGGAGATCGAGTTTCATTGGCTTTGAGAGGTCCAGACGCAAGGTCAAAATATCACTTTTTTTAATTAATTAAATTAATTTTAAATTTTATTATATTTTCAATTCTTCAAAAAAAATATTTCCGTGTATGAATTAATACTTTTTAATATTTTTCAAAAGTTCGTTACCACGTTCCTTAACGGACTTTATTCCACAACCCAATCAAAAATATTAAATGATGAACCAAATTTTCTCCATTTTTTAATTTTTTAAAGCAATTATATGAAACATCGTGTAATATAACAAATTTGGTTTTTTATCTTAAGTCTTCATACCAAGAGCCTTAATTCGAGTCATTACAAAAGAAAATCGGACTTCAAGAAGAGCCTGTAGCATAGTGACCTAAACATCTAAATTTTCTTAATTTCTCTTATTTTTCATATTTTTCAGCTACTGATATTAAGAAAAGGAAAGGATAAGATAGGATGGTATAGGATAGGATAGGATGATGTAGGATAGGATAGGGTAGGGTGGGATAGTTTAGGATAAGACCGGATAGGATAGGATAATGTTTGATTGGATAGAATAGGATAATGTAGAGCATGATTGGTTGGTATAGGATAGGATAGGACAATGTGGGTTAGAATAGATTAGGTTGTGAAAGGATAGGGTAGGGTAGTGTGGAATACGAGAGGAGAGGATAATGTAGGATAGTTTAGGATTTTATATAGTAAGGTAGGATAGGATATGATCCGATAGAATAATGTATGATAGGCTTGAGTGGAATTAGATAGGATAAGACCGGATATTATAGGATAGAATAATGTAGGGTAGGATATGGTAGGATATGTGAGAAAGGATATGCCAGGATATGAAAGGATATGATAATTTAGGGTATGGTAGGATAGAATATGATAATTTAAGGTAATAAGATAATATGGTGATATGGGATAGGATAGGATAGAATAATATAGGGTGCGATTGGATATGGTAGGATAGGATAATATAGGGTAGGATGGGATTAGGTAGAATAGTAAAAGATGGAATAGGATAATATAAAGTATGATAGGATAGGGTTATATAAGGTATGATAGGGTAGGGTGGGTCAAAGTAGGATAATTTATGGTAGGTTGTGATTAGATCAAACAGGATTGGATGAGATACGATAATATAGAGTATTGTACGATAGGATAATGTAGGGTATGGTAGGGTTGGATGGGTCATGATAGGATAATTAAGTGTTGGATAGTTTAAGGCGGAATAGGATCGGATAGGATAATTTAGGTTTTAATGAGGTAGGGTAGCGTAAGATAGGATAATGTAGCGTATGATAGAATAGGAAAAGATAATATAGGGTAGGATAGGGTAGAGTAGGATAGGATATAATAGGACAGGATAGGATAAAAAAATTAATAAGATAGAAAGGGAGTCAAAGGGGGAGGAAGGATTATTTTTATTATTTTACTTATGGAATCAAGTCTCACTAAGAACTGTCTTTTTCATTTGAAATTTTTTTTTATTATAGTAGCGAAATTTATTTTCATTAAAATATTATTCTTCAAAATATATCTAGACGATTTAGAAAAACAGCCTTCTCCTGATGATAGGATATGATAAGTTAGGATAATGTCGAATAGGGTGGAATAGGATAAGATGAAATAGGATAGGTTAGTATAGGATACTTTAGGTTAGGATAGGGTAGGATCCTTTGGGATAGGATAAGATAGGATACGATAGGAGAGCCTCCACCTCAGAATAGTAAATTTTCATCCAAATTAATTTCCTCTTCTAATTCTGATATGATAGGATGGGATAAAATACGAAAATATATGATAATTTAGGGTAGGATAAGATAGGATATGAGAAGATAACGAAGAGTATGATAGGGTACGATAAGGGGAATAGAATAAGGTAGGATTGGATAGAATAGAATAGAATAGGACAATATAGGGAGGAATAAGGTAAGGTGGGATATGACAAAGTAAGGTAGAGTAGGATAGCATGATATAGGATAGGATAGCCTTTGCTCAGAAAAGTAGATTTTGTACTGAAAGCAATCCCTCTTTTCATTTGGACATGGCAGGATGGGATAGGATAGACTAGGGTATAATATGGTAGGGTAGGATAGGGTAGGATATGATAATTTAAATTAGGATAGAGTAGGATAGTGTAGATTAGGTTTGGCTGGATACGATAACGAAGGGTATGATAGGGTCAGGTAGGAAGTAAAAGATAAGGTAGAATAAGATAGAATATGATAATGTAGGATAAAATAAAGAAGGGTATGATAGGGTAGGATCGAATATGATATGGTAGAATAGGATAGGACAGGGTAATTTACGGTAGGATAATTTAGGTAGAATAGGTTAGGTTCGGACAGGATAATGTGAAGGAGTATAGGGTAGGATAGGATGGCATAGGGTAGGATAATACAGGATTGGATAGATAGAGTAGGGTGGGATAGGACAGGATAGAAGAGGGAAATATAGAATAAAATAGGGCAGAGTGGAATAGGATATAATATGAAAGGATAGGGTAATAGAAGAGATGAAGTTGAAGGGGAGTTAAAGGGGGATGAAAGGTGAAGGAAGGAATTGAAAAAACCTTATTACGACTGAATAGGGTAAGAAATCTTTTTTTGAAGGCGACAATATTATATCTCAAAATAAATCAAAGCGATTCAGGAAAATAGGTTTACCCGCAGACAAGTAAATTTTAAGCTAAAAGCAATTCCTCTTCTAAGTCAGATATGGTAGGATAGGATAGGATAATTAAGGGTAGTTTATGGTAGGGTAGGGTGGAATAGGATATGTTAGTATATAATAATTTAGGGTGGGATAGGAAAAGGCAAGATAGGATAACAAAGGTAGATAGGTAGGGTAAGTTTGGAGAGCATAGGTTAGGGTAAGGTGGGAGAGGATAGGGTAGAGTAGGATAGGATAAGGTAAGGTAGGGTGGAAAAGGACAGGATACTATAGGATAATTAATGCTAGTATAGGGAAGGGTGGTGTAGGGTAGGATAAGATAGGATAAGACAACGCAGGGTATGATTTGGTGGAATAAGAAGGAGGAGAATAGGGTAGACTAGGATGCAATAGGGTAGGACAATGTAGGGAAGGATAGGATAATTTATGATAGGATGATATAGGATATGATAGGATAGCCTTCGCATCATAAAAGTATATTTACAACTGAAAGAAATTCCTCTTTTAATTCCGACATGATAGGGTAAGATAGGAAAATGTAGGGTAGCATGTGGTAGGGTAGAGTGGAAAACGATAGGATAGTATAGAATAATTAAATCTGGTATAGGTTAGGGTAGTATAAGATAAGATAGGAGAACGAAGACTATGATAGGTTAGGGTAAGGTGGGAGAGGATAAGGTATAATAGGATACAATAGGGTAGGATAATGTAGGGTAGGACACAGTAAGGTAGGATATGATTATTTAGGATAGGGTGGTATAGGATATGATAGGATAGCCTTCGTCTCAGAAAAGTATATTTTTAACTAAAAGCAATATCTCTTCTAATTCTGACCTAATAGGGCAGGGTACGATAATGTAGGGTAGCAAGTGATTTGGTAGGGTGGAATAGAATAGGATAGAATAAGATAATTAAATCTGTTATAGGGTAGGGTAGTGTAGGGTAGCATAAGATAGGATAGGAGAACGAAAATTATGATTGAGTGGGGTAAGGTGGGAGAGGATGGGGTATAATAGGATTTAATAGGGTACGATAATGTAGGGTAGGATAATTTATGGTAGGATGGGATAGGATATGATAGGATATTTCTTCGCCTCAGAAAAGTAGATTTGCAACTGAAAGAAATTCCTCCTCTAATTCCCACATGATAGGGTAAGATAGGAAAATGTAGGGTAGCATGTGGTAGGGTAGAGTGGAATACCATAGGATAGTATAGGATAATTAAATCTGGTATAGGGTAGGATACTATAAGATAAGATAGGAGAACGAAGACTAGGACAGGTTAGGGTAAGGTGGGAGAGGATAAGGTATAATAGGATACAATAGGGTAGGATAATGTAGGGTAGGACACAGTAAGGTAGAATAGGATTATTTAGGGTAGTATATGGTAGGATTGGGTTAAATGGGATATATTAATATTGGATAATTTATGGAGGGATACGGTAAGTTAGGATAGAATAAGGTAGGGTAGAATACGGTAAGGTAGGGTGGAAAAGGACAGAATCGTATAGGATACTTAAGGCTAGAATAAGGTAGAGTAGTGTAGGGTAAGATAAGATAGGATAGGATAACGCAGGGTATGATTAGATGGGTTAAGGTGGGAAAGGATAGGGTAGAATATGATACAATAGGGTATAACATCGTAGGGTAGGATAGGATAATTAATGGTAGCATGGGAAAGGATATGATAGGATAACCTTCGCCTCGGAAAAGTAGTTTTGCAACTGAAAGCAATTCCACTTCTAACTCCGACATGATACGGTAAGATAGGACAATGTATGTTAGCATATGGTAAGGTGGAGTGGAATAGAATAGGATAGGAGAACGAAAAGTATGATAGGTTAGGGTAAGGTAGAAGAGGATAGGGTATAATAGGATACAAGAGGGTAGGATAATGTAGGGGATGACAGAGTAAGGTAGGATAGGATTATTTAGGGTAGGATATGGTAGGGTTGGGTGGAATAGGATATATTAATAAAGTATAATTTATGGTAGCATGGAAGAGGATATGATAGGATAACCTTCATCTCAGACAAGTAGTTTTGCAACTGAAAGCAATTCCACTTCTAATGCCGACATGATAGGGTAAGATAGGACAATGTACAGGATAATTAAGTCTGGTATAGGGTAGGGTAGTGTAGGGTAGCATAAGATGGGATAGGAGAACGAAGAGTATGATAGGTTAGTGTAAGGTGGAAAACGAAGGGTATAATAGGTTACAATAGGTTAGGATAATGTAGGGTAGGATAATTTAAGGTAGGACAACGTAAGTTATGATAGAATTATTTAGAGTAGGATGGTATAGCATATGATAGGACAGCCTTCGTCTCAGAAAAGTAGATTTTTAACTAAAAGCAATTCCTTTTCTAATTCTGACATGATAGGGTAGGATACGATAATGTAGGGTAGTATATGATATGGTATTGTGAAATAGGATAGGATATTATAGGATAATTAAGGCTGGGGTAGGGTAGGGTGGTGTAGGGTAGGATAAGATAGGATAGAAAACGAAGGGTATGATTTGGTAGGGTAAGGTGGGAGATGATAGTATAGAATAGGATGCAATAGGGTAGAGTAATTTATGGTAGAATAATTTGGTGTAGGACACAGAAGGTAGGACAGGATAATTTATTGTAGGAGGGGGTAGGGTATGATAGGATAGCGTTGGCCTCATCAAAGTAGATTTGGAACTAATAGCAATTTCTCTTCTAATTCCGACATGATAGAGTAAGATAGGACAATGTAGGGTAGAATATGGTAGGTTCGCGTAGGGTAGGATAAGATAGGATAGGAGAACAAAGGGTAAGGTTAGGGTAAGGTGGGAGAGAATAAGGTATAATAGGTTACAATAGGGAAGGATATTGTATCGTAGGTTAATTTAGGGTAGGATACAGTAAGGTAGGATAGGAAAATTTAGGGTAGGATGGGACATGATATGGTAGGACAGGATATTATAGGATAGCCTTCGCCATAGAAAAGTAGATTTTTAACTAAAACCAATTCCTCTTCTAATTCTGACATGATAAGGTAAGATTGGACAATGTAGGGTAGCATATGGTAGGGTAGCGTAAATTAGGATAGGATAGTATAGGATAATTAAGTCTGGTATAGGGTAGGGTAATGTAGCGTAGTGTAGGATAAGATAGGGTAGGAGAAGGCAGAGTATGATAGGTTTAGGGTAAGGTGAAAGAGGATAGGGTATAATAGGAGACAATAGGGTAGAATAATTTAGGTTCGGACACAGTTAGGTAGCATAGGGTTATTTAGGGTAGCATACTATAGGATATGATAGGATAGCCTTCGTCTCAGAAAAGTAGATTTTTAACTACAAGCAATTCATCTTCTAATTCTGGCATGATAGGGTAGGATACGATGATGTAGGGTAGGATATGCTATGGTAGGATGAAATAGAATGGGATAGTATGGGGCAATTAAGGCTGGGGTATGGTAGGGTGGTGTAGGGTAGGATAAGATAGGACAGCGTTCGCCTCATAAGAGTAGATTTGCAACTGAAAGCAATTTCTCTTCAAAATCCGACATGATAGGGTAAGATAGGACAATGTAGGGTAGAATATGGTAGGGTAGATTGGAATAGGATAGAGTAGTATAGGATAAATAAATCTAGTATTGGGTAGGGTAGTGTAGGGTAGGATAAGATAGGATAGGAGAACGAAGGGTATGAAAGGTTAGGGTAAGGTGGGAGAGGATAGGGTGTAATAGGATACAGTAGGTTAGGATAATGTAGGGTAGGATAGGGTAGTGTAAATTAGAGTAAGTTAAGATAGAATAGAATGAAAAAGAGTATGATAGAATAAGGTTGGATGGAATAGGATAGGATAGGTATGGTAGAATATTGTAGCGTAGATTGGAATAGGGTAAAGTAGGATAATTTAGGGTGGAATAATGTAGTGTAAAACAATGTAGCGTAAGATAGGTTAGATTAAGTTGGGATAGGGTAGGACAGGATAATGTTTAATAGAATGGGATGGGACAGGATAATGTAGAGTAGTATATGGTAGGGATATAGGATAAAATAGGGCAGAGTAGGATAGAATAAGGAAGGACAGGATAGGATGAGAAAAGAGATAAGATAGAAGGGGAGTGAATGGAAAAGGAAGGCGATTGATACGAAATTCTCTTTTAAGGCGCCGGCCTCCTTCTTTGTCTAATTATTTCACTCGAGGAATCAATCTGGCTAAAAACTAAATCTTTTAATTTAAATTTTGTTTATTACAGTATCTAAATTCATTTGAATAAAAATATTACACTTTAAAATAAATCTAAACGATTCAGGAAAAATGCCTTCTTCTCAGAAGAATACATTTTAAACTAAAAGCAATTTCTCTTCTGAGTCTGACTAATACACTCCTTTTTCAGTAAGACAAATATCTTCTGAGGCAGAAAAACTTATTTTTGCATATTTGATTATAAGGATTCTATTTTTGGAATAATTAGGCCATTCTTTGCAAAAAATTTGTCTTAAACAATGGCACCATTTCTATTGAAAAATTCCTCCTCGAGTCGGACTAAAACACGCCTTTTCCACTAGTAGCTAGAATAATTTAGCTTTTCTTTTTAACTCGTCTCACAGAATAGTACCTCTTCTACTTAATAATGCCTCAACGTGTCTGACTAAAACACTCCTTTTCCATTTTCACAAATATTGTGCTTATTTTTACAAAAAAAGATATTAGGATTATAATATCGCTGCATAATTTAACACTTCTTTTTAAAACGCGTCTTAGAAAATAGTACCTTTTCTACTTAAAAATCCCTGCGATAGTCTTGCTAAAACGTTCCTTTGTCACTGATGAAAAATAACTAAGTTTGTTCCAAATCCCAAAGAAAGAGAATTATTGTATTTAATCAGTTTTGCGTGACTTCAATCCCTGATTTTGTTAAATTAATATTACAGGTCATTCGAAATACGAGATAATGGTGAACTGATACTCAGAAATCCAGGTCCTTTTAATGGAACTCATGCTCGCCTTGTCGCTATTGCTTCTGATACTGGAAATCCACCAAGGTATTATTTTAATTTATTTAACTTACTTTTTTCTTATATTATTATTAGTTCTCACAATATACAGCAGCTAACTAATTTTTTCACAATAAGTAAAATTCCTAGCTTTATCTTTCGTTACAAAAATTTGAAAAAATCTAAAAATAACTTGATTTTTTAATACTTGACTTTTTTACCTATAATATTTTGTGAGAATCTTTGGTAGAAATTTTTAGTTTTTAGCCGCAAAGAATCAAATAGTATATTATGCACCAAGACTATAAAAATAGGAAATGTTGCCAAAATTCGTTTTTAATTTAATCAAATCCAGATAGTTTTCAAATACAACCTTCAAAAAATTGTTCAAAATATTGTTCAAAATTAATTTCCTCAACTGAAAATTTAACTATTTAATTTTTTGTTAAAACTTATTCTTCTGTAATTGAATATTCATATATTATGTTGAAAAAACATTTTTTCTGTTCGAAAATTAATCTTTTTGCTAAAAATTGATGATTTTTGATAAAAAATTAAATTACTTTGCTAGAAAATTTAACTGTATTATTCAGTGTCGCTTTTTTTGTTGAAAATTAATTTTTTAAATTGAAAATTGAAATATAAAATTAGGTGTTAAAATTTTTTTCTTTTTAATTAATAATTCATCTACTTGGTTAAAAGTTGAAAAAATTCATTAAAAATTAAGTTTTCTGGTTTAAGATGCT
>JAAAKG020144909.1:0-11011 GCA_010014905.2 Druon quercuslanigerum
TATAACACCATTCTCAAGAATATTTTCCATGTAAAACACTTGCAAAACTATTTTCTTTTTTTCCAAGGAAAATTCAAATAAGATCCGCGGAGGATCCTGTACAGGAATCTTCAAATGGTTAATTAATATTTCTCAGTCGAAAAGTAAACTATTTTTCTTCACAAAGGAATCTGCAGAGAAACATATACTCGATCTTCCAAAGGTTCTTTTGTCGATGCAGATTCCATCTGAGGATCCTATACAGTTTCCGTATAAAAATTTCTGTATAGGTACCGTCAAGATTACCTGTACAGGATCCTATGCATGTTCGTGTCCAGTAACATGGGCAGGATCCTTCGACGTTTCTGTACAGGTAGTTTTCGAAAATGTTTTTAAAAGCCTCCGGGGGTCTTTCTACTCCCGGCAAAATAATTTTATGTTCCCTTATTCGATCCCGCAGCTCATTTAAATAAATTAAAACTATGTTCAACCAGGATCCAGAAACGCTTTCTTAGAAAAGCAGAAGAACAGATTTTAAAACAGATTCTATAACAAGAAAGGAAGAGAAAATATACTTTTTGTTGGTTTTACGCCTTATCCACAATTGAAAGTTTAAAAGAAGACAAGTCGTATTCTATAATCTTATCTGATACATTATTTCCCCAGAGAGTTGGAAACCAAGACAAGTCTGCTAGAAACGAGCATCAAAAATGAAAAGTTTTTCTTATTTGAATTTTCCTTGGAAGAAAACAAAAAAGTTTTACAAGTGTTTTACATCGCAAATATTCTTCAAAATGGTGCTATATTAAAGTGAACGTATTTGTTTGAAATAAAAGAAAATTTTTGCATTAAACGTCATACTTTTCGGTTGAAAATTAGAATATTTTTTTGAAATCTTGCCTTTTTGAGTACTTTTTTATAATTTTTTGCTGGAAATTTAACAATTTTGTTAGAAAATCGTCACGGTCAATTAGAAAAATTAACTAATTGGTTAAAAGTTCAACTCTTTGGTCAAAATTGATTTTTTTGTAAAAAAAATGTCAAAAACTTGGTTTACATTTAAAAATTTTTTGATTTGAAAAATCTTGCAAAAATGTAGTTCAAAATTAATACTTTCGTATTGAACATTCGACTATTTTGTTAAAAATTATTTAAAATTAAAAATTTTAATTTACCTTAAAATTTAAATTTAAATTTAAATTTCAGTTGAAAATTAATTTTTTCTTTTTAAAAATTGATATTTTCTGTTTAAAAATTCTACTCTTTTCAAAAAATTAGCCTTTTTGGATTAAAAATTAAAACAATTTTTTACATTTTTTATACAATTAGAAAAATAAACTAATTGGTTAAAAATTCAACTCTTTGGTCAAAATTGATTTTATGTAAAAAAATTTCAACAATTTGGTTTACATTTAAAAATTTTTTGAATTGAATAATCTTGTGAAAATTTAGTTCAAAATACATATTTTCGTATGGAACATTCGACTATTTTGTTGAAAATTATTTAAAATTTAAAATTTTAATTTAAAATTTTAATTTCAAATGAAATTTCAGTTGAAAATTAATTTTTTCTTTTTAAAAATTGATATTTTCAGTTTAAAAATTCTAATCTTTTTAAAAAATTTGCCTTTTTGAATTAAAAATTAAAAAATTTATTTACATTTTTACAATTTTTGTAACATTTTTTTATACAATAAGAAAAATCAACTAATTGGTTAAAAATTTCACTCTTTGTTCAAAATTGATTTTTTTGTAAAAAAAGTTCAAAAACTTGGTTTACATTTAAAAATTTTTTGATTTGAAAAATCTTGCGAAAATTTAGTTCAAAATTAATACTTTCGTATTGAACATTCGACTATTTTGTTGAAAATTATTTAAAATTTTAATTTTAATTTCAAATGAAATTTAAGTTGAAAATTATTTTTTTTCTTTTTAAACATTGATATTTTCAGTTTAAAAATTCTAATCTTTTTAAAAAATTTGTCTTTTTGGATTCAAAATTAAAAAATTGGTAAAAAATTCAACTCTTTGGTCACAATTGATTTTTTTTTTAATTTCAACAATTTGGTTTAAATTAAAAAAATTTTTGATTTGAAAAATCTTGCGAAAATTTAGTTCAAAATTAATACTTTCGTATTGAACATTCGACTATTTTGTTGAAAATTATTTAAAATTTAAAATTTTAATTTCAAATGAAATTTCAGTTGAAAATTAATTTTTTTCTTTTTAAACATTGATATTTTCAGTTTAAAAATTCTAATCTTTTTAAAAAATTTGCCTTTTTGAATTAGAAATTAAAAAATTTACTTACATTTTTACAATTTTTGTAACATTTTTTTATACAATTAGAAAAATCAACTAATTGGTTAAAAATTCAACTCTTTGGTCACAATTAATTTTGTTGTAAAAAAAGTTCAACAATTTGGTTTAAATTAAAAAATTTTTTGATTTGAAAAATATTGCGAAAATTTAGTTCAAAATTAATACTTTCGTATTGAACATTCGACTATTTTGTTGAAAAGTATTTAAAATTTTAAATTTTAATTTCAAATGAAATTTCAGTTGAATATTAATTTTTTTCTTTTTAAACATTGATATTTTCAGTTAAAAAATTCTAATCTTTTTTTAAAATTTGTCTTTTTGGATTCAAAATTAAAAAATTTATTTACATTTTTACAATTTTTTTAACATTTTTTTATACAATTAGAAAAATCAACTAATTGGTTAAAAATTCAACTCTTTGGTCACAATTAATTTTTTTGTAAAAAAAGTTCAACAATTTGGTTTAAATTAAAAAATTTTTTTATTTGAAAAATCTTGCGAAAATTTAGTTCAAAATTAATACTTTCGTATTGAACATTCGACTATTTTGTTGAAAATTATTTAAAATTAAAAATTTTAATTTTAATTTAAATTTCAGTTGAAAATTAATTTTTTCTTTTTAAAAATTGATATTTTCAGTTTAAAAATTCTACTCTTTTTAAAAAATTTGTCTTTTTGGATTCAAAATTAAAAAATTTATTTACATTTTTTTACTGAAAGGTATGGTTGAAATTTGATTAAGAATAAACTTTCTTTTCGGACATTCACTTTTTTCTTAGTGGAAAATTAAACTAATTTTTTGTTAAACACTCTAAATTTGTTGAAACGTTGTCCTTTTTGGTTAAAAATTCAACTTTTTGGTTAAAATTGTAATTTTTGTTGAAAATTCAATAAATTTCTTCAATTTTTAGACTGAAAAGTCTGGTTGAAATTTGATTTTAAACTAACTTTTTTAATGGAGATTCACATTTTTTGGTTCAAATTTAAACTCTTTTGCTGAAAATTTAAAATTTTTGAAAAAGTCATCCTTTTTGGTTGAAAATTCAACTGTTTTTTTAATAATTTTACTCTTTGGATAGGAAATTCCACTATTTGATTTAAAATGAACTTTTTTGGAAAATTTAACTGTTTTGTAGATAATCGATCTTTTTCCCACTAAAATTAAATCATTTGGTTCAAAAATTTTATTTATGAAAACTCATAAATTCGAGTAAAAAGTTTCACGATTTAGTTGAAAATGGAGTTTTTTCATAAAAAATTATATGTTTAGGTTGAAAATTCAACAATTTTAAAGAAACTTTTTAAATTTTTGGACCCAAAAATCTGGTGTAAATTCGTTTTAAAATTAACTTTGTTGCTCCTAATTAAACTGTATTGTTGAAAATTTGCATTTGAGTAGAAAATAAAAATATTTTATTAAAAATTTGTCCTTCTGGGATGAAATATTGAAAAAAAATTGTAGTGTACGAATTTTCATTTAAATAGGTCAATTTTTAAATGAAAAAAAAAACATTTTTTACCAAAAATAAAATAGTTAAATGCTTAGTTGAAACAAATTATTTTTAATAAAAAAAATAATGTTTAGAAAAACCGTTCTATGATCAACCATTGAGATCCTAAAAAAAAGAATTTTTAAACAAAAATATTAATTTTCTGAAAATAAAAAAGCTGTTTTTACCAAAAAAATAGTTAAATTTTCAGTTTAAATAAATAATTTTGAATAAAAAAAGACGAATTTCGAATAAATAGTTTAATAATAATTTTATCAATAACGAAAATAATGCAATAATGATGAATAAAATAATTTATTTTTAATCAAGTATTTATTTATATTTATTTGAATTTTTTAAATGTCAATCAAAAATAGAGTATTTTAAGTGGAAAAAAATTATAACAAAAAGGATCAATTTTCAACCAAAAGAGATATTTCATATTACATCAATAATATCTTATTTTAAACAAAAAAAAACAAAAAAGATAACATTTCTGAAATTTTTTTTTACAAAAAAGTTGAATTGTAAAACCAAACATGTGAATTTTGAATAAAAATGTAATTTCTAAAGCAAAAAGACGAATTTTTAACCAAAAAAGAAAAAAAAATGTTAAACAATTTTGTTGTTTTTTTAAGCCAACGAGATGAATTCTTTATAAAAAAATTAAATTTTTAACATAAAAGTTACTTTTAAAACAAGAAAGACAAAATTTCAACAAATGAATTGTATTTCTTCAACAAAAACAAAAATTTCAGTCAAAAAAGAAAAAAAAATTGCAACCAATTTGTTGAATGTTTAATTCAAAAAGACTAATTTTTTACAAAACAGCTGTATTTTCAGTATGAAAATATGAATAATAAAAAAAGTTAATTTTTAACCAAACAGTTAAATTTTTATCACAAGAATATAAATTTATACCCAAAAATTTTCAACCAAAAAATGTGTGTAAATACTAAATTTAATGTAAAATTCAATAAAATTTCTTTATTTAATTTTTTGTATTACGATTAGAAGAGAATTTTCATTTTTAAAGTCTGGATTTTTCCAAATGTAATTTTTAAAAATTCAAAATGTTAGTCTGACACTTCCATTAAAAAGAGAGACTTTCATTTGAGATATTTGCAAATTTAAAGAGATTTTTGCAAATTAATTAATAACTTACTAAGAATTTCAATAAATTCATACATTTTATTTGAAACACGATAAATTGAATTTTGAATTATCTTTAAGGCTTTTGAAAATTTCTTGGAATTTTCAAAATAACCCTAAAGTCTTTCAAATCATTTAAAATCTCTTCAAATTACCAAAACTAAAAAAAAATCTTGAAATTATCTCAAATTACTTGGAATATTTTTAAAAGTCTTAAAACATTAAAAATTTCCTAAAAGTTTTGGAAATACCTTGAAATAATTGAAAATCTACTTAAAATTCCTTTAAAGCTCTATAAATTCCCTTACATATTTCAAATCCATTAAAACCTTTTTAAATTCCTTAAAAATATTAAAAAAAATTTTTTTCTAATTTTGAATCCCTTCTAATTATTAAAATATTTAAAAAAATACTTCTGATCACTCTTGGCAGTTACCTAAAGTGCTTCATACGAAAATTTCCTAACTTTTGCACATTTTTTTCAAAATCTCTGATTTTTCCTAGATCAACAAAATTCGCTGATTTTTCCCTGATTTCCAGTTTCCTGATTTCCACTTAGTGGTGAGCTTTTTAGCAATCACCCTTATCAAATTTTATTGACACATCTAAATTTTAAATCATTTTTAACGGTTGGAAATATTTGTTATCAAACTATTTGGTCTGAATTTTATATCTTCTGATTATTACCATACCATATTCTCCAGAAAGTTAATTTTTAATCCATAAATTTCAAGAGTACTTTTACGACAATTTTCTCTTATGAGGTGCATCATTACTTTTAATCAAGGACTGCAATCTGCTCGTTAAATAGCGACAAATTGCGATTAACGATGATAAAGGAAAATACTCATTTGAGAGAGGAATTGAGAAATATTTCGTGTTAAAGGAGATGGAGATCGGAAGAAAGCTACACTTGTTATAACTGCTCGACGATCCTCGAGGACCAGAAAAAGAGTAGAAAATAGAAATCCTCGAGGACCATTAAACCAACTTCTGAGCCGAACTACTTGTTTCAGTTAAAGGACTACAGCTGAAGCCATTTCATTATAAACTTTTTCAGATCACTGACTATAACTTACGTTTCAAGTTTTTACCCCTTAAAAATCGATTACTCTTCAGCATTGATAAATTCCTGAAATTATTTTTTAGAGGTATTATAATCTGGCACAACACTATTGTGGTATCAAAATAAAACGTACTTCATAATTTAGGGCTCATTTAGGGCTAATTTGGGTCCGCAGTCCCAAAATAAATAATTGCAGCATGTCTGAGAGACATGCTGGACGATTTGCTTAACAGAATATTCCAAATATAACCGTCGCAACTTCCGTATAAGGCCTTTATACCTCTCTTTCTTTTCAGTTTCCTTGGCTATGATGTTTTTGTTAGCTGGGGCCGAAAATTCGATAACGAACATGGTTCGTTTCTCGAAGTCAAGGAGAACTATGTCGGTCCTCGAGTGCGCAACAGAGACTATTGTCGAAAATAATAAGTTCCAGTATATGCGGCATTCACACAATACCATATATAACAAAAACAAAAGGCAGAGGAAACATCAGACAAACTCCAGTGGACGATAATTCAGGAGCTATAATGAGCCTGAAATTGTGCAAGGTAAAGAAATTTAAAAGAAGAAATTATGTTTTCGTACATTTGTGTAATCAAAAATTGTGCAACCTCTTTTTCTTGTTAATTTTGATAATCATATTCCTAGAGCCCTAAATAATTCTTCTGGGTAAATTTTCTGTAGAATCATTTTTAGTACGTTTTACACCTTTGTCCGGCCAGTTTAACGTTAAGCTAGCGCAAACACTATTTTTTACCAAAAATAATGGAGCCCTAAATTTAGGACTGCGAACTCAAATTAGCCTTAAATGAGCCCTAAATTATGAAGTAGGTTTCATCTCGGTACATCAATAATGTTGTGACAGCTTAACATACATTTTTTTAGGGCAAAAGAAAAATTTTGAGTAACGATTTTGTTTTTATGATATAAATGTTCAACAATGAATGGGAAATGCATCAAAAGTAATTTCTTCATCCTTGACATAATCTTTCCACTAATTAAATAATTCCACTTTAATGAAAAAAAAGCTACAAGTTAAGAATATACCGTGGAGGCAGAAATTCTACAATATCGATCAAGTTAAGAATCTCCAATAGCAGAAAATGCTTAACATCTTAATAAGACCAGATGGATAATATTTTTTTTTCAAACTTTCCATTTTTTTTAAACAAAAGATCTCTTTTCGCTGCACTGGGAATCGAACCACAGAACTTTTAGCTTTAGATAAGGTGTTTTTCTATTAAGCTATCAGAGAGATCAGAAAAAGAATCTAAATTTAAGAAATTAACGCTAATAAATAGGTTGTTATTAATGTAATAAGTAATTATTTTAAAGGAATCTGTTATATCATCAGCGAATGTTACTTGATATAAAATGATATAAAATGATACAAAAATTGTAGGGACAAACTGGAGTGTGAAGCACGAGATACGTGATGAGAATTTGTTCGTTAAAGCCGAAGGAGCTTTAACAAAAGAGAATTCACAATCATCAAATTCCTGCTGTCAATGCTTTGAAATTTAGTTTTAAAAAATCTGTGCACAAGTGTAGGGAATTTACAAATACCGATCGCGTAGCGCGAGGTGAACATATTATCGAGCGCGAAGCGCGAGAACTATAAGTCGCAGATTTTTTAAAGAATTTTCTACAAGGAAGTTAAATTCTCAACCCTAAAATATGAAATTTCAACAAAAAAGTTGCTTTGGAATCAAATATTTAAATATTAAACTAAAGAGAATTTTGCAGTTGAAAAATTAATTTTCAAAAAAGGAACAAGAATTTGCAACAAAATAGTCAAATTATTAACCAAAGAGATGGATCTTCAATTATGAAGATGATTTTTTTCAAAGTAGTTTAACTTTCAACTTAGGAGACAAGTTTCTAATCAAGAATATTAATTAATGGAATAATGAAATGTTCCGTTAACAAAAATTTCAATTAAATATTTGCAAAAATAAATCTCTATATTTAAAAATTTCTTAAGTTTTTTTGTGTTGGCGTCTAGCGTAGTGAAATAACTTGTTATTAGTAGAATGACGGATTTTAATCTAACTAGTTAGCCGCGAAAAAAATCTCTAGTTCCGCTGGGAATCGAACTCAGGTCTACAGATTGCCGGTCTGGTACTCTTTACTCAATCTGTAGTTGTTTGAACTGTATCTGCGATATCTGGGTTCAAATCCTAGCGGAACTAGAGATGATTTTTTCACAGCTAAACACTATAACCATTTTGGTTTAGTCTAGTAGTGCTATAATATAATTTGTTTCCAATATCAAGAATTTATTGATGAGTAAGATAGTAATTTATCATTCCATAATTGATAAAAAAAGACTTCTATTGTTAATGCTCTCAGCAAAGACGTGAGATATCGTCAACAAAACTTTGAAGTGATTCAACCTCGTCGACGACGATCCAACAAGCAATTGGAGTCGGGAGATGGGTAGAGTGGGGGGGGGGGGTGAAGAGAAAGAAGAGGGATTGAAATAGAGATTGTCTCATAAATAAGGAAGCTGTCTTCTGCCTGGAATAAGGCCGCCATCTGCAAGTTTCTATCGATCAGATAAATTTGGCACGCTACAACAGATTACGAAACACAGTGATGTAAACGACATATAACCCTCAGAGGATAGTAATTTCTTTAACGAAAATTCCGCTATATTTTTCAATACTTGAAATCCAACAAAAAAGTATGAACCACCTTTAAGGGCAAAATAAATTAAATTTATCGTGGAAGAAAATATTAAAGTGAAACCCTTCAATATCCCCTCTTTCAATAGTCCTTCCGAGAATTGACGCCGTGAGCACTCAGGTGTGAAGAAACAAAAGTGGAGCGGGCTATAATGAGTTAGTTCCCACCCACCGTTAGCCCCAAAATCGGCACTATAGAAGAGATTCACTCTACTTCTTTTTTCTACGTCAAAATTTTTATGAAAGAGAATGATGAAATGAATTTTTAAACTAGAAAGACGGTAGAATACAATGATTAAATGTTCAATTGGAAGAGAATTTTTCTAAACAAAAATAGTCAGTGGGTATTTTTAGAACTTTATTATACAGGAACATTCTTTTCTTAAAAGCAGGAAGCAGTCTGGAAGGCACCATGACCAAAACGATCGATATCACTTGTTGACTGAAACAGAAGTGAGTCTGAATGCCATTACGCCATTCCAAGTAATTTATCAGTCTCTCCTCTGCAGTCCCCACAGCGATAGAGCAGTTCGATCAATAAAATCAATAAAGAATAACCTACTTCTTTAATGAATTATAAATAGTTTAAATCGACTTAGAAACTCAAATTTTATTTAGAAGTCGCAAAGTATTTCAAAGCATTTTACAATTTTACAAAGCACGAAATTAACTTTCCATTAGTAGAAATCGTAATCTTCTTCAAATCCTAGATAACAAGCTTTGCAGTTGTTCATGATGTTTGTTCTAAGCCAATTACATAATTTAAGGGAAAAATTATTTTGATTAGACTCAAATCTATATCTATTAGTGGTTTCTTCTACATGCGTTTATTTGTTGATGTTTAAAGAAGCCATTCAATACAGCTATCTGCCCATATTAAGCTATTATTCACAAAAGATTGTTGGAGTTATAAACAAAAATCTTTTTTGGTTCTTCAGTTTTTGGAAACAAAAAGCAAGACTTTTCCATTCATTTTCAGTGACAGATATGTGAAAATCATAATCTTCTTTAATTCTCTTGTAGAAACATTTGCAGTTCATGATGATTACAAAGAAATTTCGACAATATCTTTGCAATGTATCATCCCTTTATTTGTTGTTTTTGTTTGAAATTGTCAAGTTAAGAAAAGAAAGTTGGGGAGAATCTAAGGGTTTATCTTTCCCCAGAGTGAGAGTGATATAGATAAGTGAAACTGTTTATATGACATTGATGGATCTACCATAAAGGTGGACGTTACAGACGACCCTATCCTACACCACGTCTACATTCCTGGTAAAACACGTGTTCCTAATGTATTAACGTCTTTAGGTGGGGGAACTGTGTAATCGTAATCCATCATCCAAACTGTAATTTTTATCTTCTCGGCTAATAAAACTATCGAGTTTGTTGCAAATCCAATTTTTTTTAAGTTTCCAGGGATTTGAAAGAATTCCGGGTGTTTTCAATGATATCCGGAACTTTTGGTTACAAAATTAACCATTTTCATGAAACCTCTGTTTTGGTTAAAAATTTAAACAATATCGCCTTTTAAATTTCTTCATGAAGCCTCACATGTATTAGAATTTTATAATACAAGTCCAGTATCCAGTAACACTTTTGTAGCATACTTGTGGCTGGATACCTGGATATAACGCCCGTACTTATAGAATTCAAGGAATCTGTGGAATTTAAGAAATTCGTGGAATTTACCGAATTTATGGAATTAATGTAACGTCTGGTATTCGCGGATTTAATGAAATTAGCGGAATTTATCGAATTCACGGAATTCTCGAAATTTTAGAATTCAAAAAATTTACGTTATTCAAGGAATTCATGGAATTTAATAAATTTAATAAATTTAAGGAATTAGTGGAATTTACGGAATTCAAAGAATTCACGCAATTTACGAAATACTCGCAATTATTTGAATTAACGGAATTCGCGGAATTCACTAAATTCGAAAGAAGTCGCGGAAATCAAGAAATTTACGGAATCTACAGATTTTACGAAACTCAAGGAATTCATGAAATTCCATAAATTCACGGAATTCATGGACTTAGTGGAATTTATGGAATTCTAGAATTCAAGGAATTCATGGAATTTACGGAATTCATGGTTTTCGCGAAATTCACGGGTTACGGAATTCATGGACTTAGTGGAATTTATGGAATTCTAGATATAGGAATTAGGCTATGGGAATAAAACAAACGCTGTACTTTATAAAAGAACATGTGCTTTAATTTTAAGAGCACTT
Organism: Druon quercuslanigerum; assembly: GCA_010014905.2. Lineage (NCBI taxonomy): Eukaryota > Metazoa > Arthropoda > Insecta > Hymenoptera > Cynipidae > Druon > Druon quercuslanigerum. The sequence goes on from JAAAKG020144909.1 coordinate 10,930, forward strand.
CAGATGGCACGTCTTTCTTGTATCGAAAGCTGATCAAGACTAAACTAAGGATTACTCATTTGCACCAGCACCCTTTGTGACA
>JAAAKG020144910.1:0-11010 GCA_010014905.2 Druon quercuslanigerum
ATTAAAAGAAGGATCATTAGTATTAATTATATATATATATATATATATTAAAAATTATTGCACCAAAATAACTTCACCAAAAAGATAAGCTTATTCTGAATACATTGAAAATAATAAATAGTAAACTACTTAATAATCAATTGTAACTAACCATATTGTATAATATTTTACTGATTACTAAACAATTTTTAATTAGCAATATTTACTTACTGTCTATTGAATCAATTATTTGTTAATAGTATTTTAAACATACTCTTGAGTTACTTTCTACCTTCTTGAATCCTCCATTTGTGGTTCGTCTCGAAAAGCACATGCTTAAGATTTTGCATTAGTTTTTTACATTCACATCTCGAAGCGAAGATATTAGTTTTATGTAATAATTGAGTTTCAAGGATGTTATTAAATTTCTAAGTTTTTGGACTCGCTGATTAAGAAAAAATTGATTTTTCTTTGTTTTCTGTCTGGCGTCGCCACCGTCTCTAAATTTAAATGGCTCTTGTTTCAATTAAAATAAAATAATATTAAGATTAGGTAAGGATTTAAATTTAAACGTCTGTAGAATAATCATGAACACTGGAATAAATAAAAAAAATAAAATAAAAAATGCTAAAGAAACATAAGTCAATATTCTGGGGTTTTGTTTTCAAGCTGACGAAACTTTTAATCTTGTGAAAATTAGTAATTTATTGTTCTTTCCCGTTTTCCTTTAAAAATGTTTTGTGTAGTCAGACAAAAAATTCTTTTTCATTGCAAGAACTTGAAATTATTTCTATTTACGTCAGACCTGAAAACATCTATCCCTGAATATAGGAGTTTATAAAGTTACGCAAATTACATCTTGGTAAAAATACCAAAAATATATTAAATTTTAGACTATATAATGTAAAACTGTGAAAAAAAAACTATAGAAGTATGTGTGGTCATTATTTAGAATGCATTAGGAAACCTTTCATTTATTGCTTATTGTTATTCAATAGAACAATAATTATAGATTGTGATTCATTTCTTTATGCTAAAAAATCTGACAGGTTATCAGGAAAATGTTGAGGCCAAAATGCATGAAACTAATTTTAAATAATAATAAAATCAGAATAAGAAAAATTGCTGTATTAACAATTTTGAATCCTTTTTCATACAGATTATAACCTTGGATTTTTATTATTTTATTTGTTGGCTAGATTTTCAGCCAATCAACAATTTTGATTTTATTTTTATTTTACAGTGGCTAAACCCCAGCCAATAATTATTTAATTCTTAGGCTTTCAGCATATTGGCTATTGCTAGGCAAAAGGTGTGTGAAAGAAATATTTTAAATTAATACCCATGATATTTGTTTTAATATTCCACTCTCTCTAGCCCAACACAGAGAGGGGAAAGGTAACAAAGAAACTAAGCAAGGATGATAATTTTTTGTAAAATAACATGACCTCCACTAACTACGGGTCGCAAAATAACTCATTTATTAACTGGCGATTATGGCCTAACAATTAGCGTTAATAAATCCCGTTTAAAAACAAACTGATCCAGAATTCTTATTTCTAAACATAATGCGATGAATTATTTTGACCCCAAAATCGAGTGCTGTCACATAAAAACCCTGATCATTATATTGTGATCACTATATCTGTCCTCAACTTTTCAATCTTCCAGCATGGCGGTCCTTTACTGACATGAAAGGTAAGTTTAGGTGGTTATTCGTTGTTCGACAGTGATTACCTATTTTCAAAAAAAAAATTATCTTTTTTGATTTAAAATAGAACTATATTAGTCGAGAATTCATCATTTTATTTGAAAATTTATCACTTGGTTTGAAAATTGAACTATTCTCTTGAAAGTAAATTCTTTCTTGTTTAAAATTAATTTTTTGAACTGAAAGTTTCATTTTTCCATTTTTTTTTAAATTTCTATGTTTTATTGTCTCCAAATAGTCATGATGGATATTTTCTTTGTTCTTTGCTCAAACACTTTTTAAAACAATTTCATTACTTTTTATAGTTATGCAATTCTTTTAAACAAAATAATCGATGTATTAAAAAATGAACATTTATTTATTTTTATTAATTAATTTATTTAAACCACTGTTTAAACATTGTGCTTCATGGATTCCACAGCATCTGAATATTTCACACGACTCAAGCAAATCTCAATGCGATAGAATAAATTGGGCGGATTATTGCTTAACGTTCCTTTATTGAAGTCTTCTGTTAAACTGCAACAAGTGTTTCACTTATGGTATTTGTTTTATGTCGATAAAATATACTGCAATTAAATGATTTAATTGTAATACTAGTATCAGAACTTTTCTTTATCAATATGATACAAAAATTTGGCTCTTTTTTTAAATTGGTAAAATTTCAATTAAAGTGTTACACACTTTGTGCATCAGTGCTCTCTCGCATAGATTTTGCAGGAATCTCATGGTGATCACGTTGATTTTATTATAATGCTTTTCTTGATAGGTCAATGTCTCGCTACCGTATGGCACAGTCGGTACGAATATAGAATTTCGTATTGCCATTTCAGCTTTATATGCATTATTGTTACTTCGAATAATGAGTGATGCTCTATCGAAAAGCTTTTCAGGTCGTTTATACGCCTATCTAACTCCGCATATATCTTTCCGTCACTAGTAAATTTGCTACCAAGAAAGCTGAACCAAGTGTTTCAAAAACATTGAGAACTGGGGGAAAAAGGCAAAAGTGAACAAAGCTGTCCTCAAGAAATGCGGATAGTATTTTTGGCAATCCGCAATTGCCTGATGAGGATACTCAGTATCGTAAGAGCAGACCTTGGCTTACATGATCAAGGCACATTTTACAGGACTCATAAGGTCTGGGAAAAAGAAGGCGATATCTCTAAGACAACTCAAGTCGCCTGCTGCTCAACTGGGCCTTAAACAAGTTCTAACCCTTGTCAGTCTTCTGGTCCACATAGCCTATAACCAGCCTTCTTACAGAATTATGGAAAGAACATCGTAGGGCTTATCATGAGACATACTTGTGCTAGTCGAACATTTATTCGTGTCGTGACGGCATAGAGAGGTGTGCGAGTGGTCTTTACTCAGAAAATAGGCAGGATCGTTTATACTTTACCCAAATATTTCCGCATCAGCAGCCTCACATCTTTCCAACTAAAAAAGTTGGAAATAATTGTGAATAGATATATTTGCGACAAACTCTAATCAAATAGGTCACTTCACAACGAGCAGCAAGTCTATAGAGCTGATCACTCAACTGAATAAGCCTTAAGCGAAGCAGGAAGTTATTTATAGCCCCCACAACTAATCATGAAGGACGTGGCTGCAACGTCACACTGGAAATTGAATATAATAAACGGCGAAAGCATCTCAATGGAACTGCGGATACCGACGGATATCGTGAGAAGGGTGATGTTGAACATGCTCAGAAACAAAAAATCCGTTTGAAATCTCTTGGACAAGAAGTATCGTGCTAGCCCAATCACGAGAGGGGACCGGTTTAAGGGCGAGGCACACATGCATAATTATGGTTACATCTAGTTTATATATGAATCAAGGAACAAGGATAAAGCAGGAGCTGGCGTGTATCTTAAAACGATTAGAATGTGCTTCACAATCCACAGTATACATTTGTGCAAGCCGGTCGACGTGAGTTGATAATTTAACTATCTGCCGTGAGATAAGGAGGCTCTCGGCGTATTGATAAGATAGATTAGGGGATTTATGTAGGACGTAAGCAGGGCTATGGGGCAAATGACATATATGAGGGAGTACCTGACGGTCAAAGATGAGATATGGGAGAAAAAGGTAAAGAAATTGGTGGAGAAAGTAGAAGGATTAGACAGGGAGGTGATTTCGGTAAGGAAGAATAGAGAAGTTGAAATAAAGCATGTTTAACAAGAAATTAGTGTATAAAAGGAAAGGGCAGAAAGAAGGCTTCAGAAGGCGGAGAACAGGTCGACAGTACAGGTCGTATAATTAGGTGGCAATGAGAGGATTTATGGTGATATATCAAAGAATTTAAAGTGCTGGGACTGGTAGAGAAGTTCATAGAGAGAAAGGAATGAGATAAAGTAGGACCAACGTTGCCAAGGATGTATAGGTGAAGGCTCCAGAAGGCAGTCAGAGTAAAGAAGAAAGGAAGGGCTAGTTAGGAATTAAAACGAGGCTTAGGGACGGATTAGTGGAAGAGGGTATTTGAGAGTGAGATGCGGATAGCGTCTAAATAAGGGCAGTAAAAATAGGAGGGGTCACGTGAAGGTGATTGGCAGTACACAAAAAGAATAGGATGAAAAGCATTGAAGAAAGGATGGAAGACTTGCTTGCCTAAAGAGAAGAGGGTATGAGGGTACTGTTTGGAGAATTTAATGTGAGGATTGAAAGGCAATTAACCCATTTCAGGGAAGCGAAGATGTAAGGCCGTGGTGGGGTAGGAAATGTAAAAAGATGAGAGAGAACTACAAACAGTGAAAAGGCGGAACTGCGAAAAGTGGAGAGTACGTAGGGATGAGAAAGGATTCCAAATTAATGTATGAGAATAAAGAGCAGGAAAAGGAAAATGATCTGGAAGAGGAGTTGATAAGTGTCGAAGGCTGCAAGTCTTGGTGGTATAGAGAACGAAGCGTAGTTGTTTAGTTTGAAGGAAGTTAGCAAGAGGCTAACGGAGGTAGTGAAGAGCGTAAAAAGTGGTCAATGATTTCCCAGAGGGTTGACACAAGGTTAATTAATGTCACTGTATAAGAAAGGAAATAGGAATGGTCAGGAAAATGAAAAAGACGCAGGCGGGCTTTTGGGCGGGTAGGAGCACTATTGAAAACATCTACGTTCAGTAGCACGTGGTGAATAGAGAATTAATGAAGGTGGAGTCAAGATTGCACGCGTTATTTGGATCTTAGAGGCGCGTTTTCTTTCGTGGATGTCCGCTTAGCCCAAATAATTTCGCGAATTCAATAGCATATACGCAAGGTAAGCTAGCGGCTGAAGTGGTAGAAGGAGTTAACGTAGAAATGGTAAGTTATGGTTACTCGAATTTTCAGATGACATAGTAAAGCTAGCAAAAAGCTAGGAGACCTTAAAGGAGCTGATAGAGATGTTGAAAAGATACCGTAATAAGTATAGGTGAAAACTAAACGTAGAAAAGTCAATAGTAATGGTATTCAGGAAAGGTGATAGAATGGATAAATGAGGTTAGTAGAAGCTAAAGGGAAAGGGAGTGCAGGAGGTGAAAGAGTTTGTGTACCTAGCAGTGTTCGCAGCTGATGTTGGAAAGAAAATCAAATTGTTCGAGTCGCTAGTGATGAGTCTCTTATTTTATGGAGCAGAAGTGTGAGGATATAAGTTAAGAGAGAACGTAAACAAGATATAAGAGAGTATTGTAAAGTGGACGCTACAGTTGACAAGCAATACACCTAATTACATTGTCAGGCAGGAGACAGGGAGAACAAGTTTATGGATAGAAACAGAAATAAAACCGTGCAAATATATGGAAAAATTTTTTGAAGAAGGCAATAGTAAGCTGTTAGGGGAGTTTTTGCGGGATAAGGAGAATTGTAGAGGAGGTGAATGGATGGAGTTTGAAAGGGAAAGATATTTTTCAATGGTTCGCAGATGTATACAGTGAGAAGGATGCCCGAGGAAGTGATGGAGGCATGTGAGATAGTTAATAAACACGAAGCAGAATAAGAGAAGGCAGAAGGGTAAATGAGAATAGAAGATTCATGGTTAAATAGGAACCGTGGATCGATTATGTCAAGAAAGAGGGCGCAATACCTGTGTGAAATAGGAGAGCAAGAAAGTATAAAAGAGATGCAATAGTTCAGAAATTGTTTGAGGAGTGTGAGGAGGTGAAAAAAGGTGGGCGGCAAATTAAAAAAAAAGTATTTAACAAAAAATTGTATTTTTAAACTTTTTAAATATTTGAATTGTTTCATAATCTTTTATTTCCAAAACAGTTCTGGAACCCTAGAAGTGATAAGATTTTTAACATTTCACAATTCGGAAAAAATCCTTAATAGTTTCAGAAGTTAGCTTAATTTGATTTCTGCTTCTCCGTAGGGTTTTTTTTGCATAATAAACATGTTATTGAAGAAAAATCATAATAATTATATAATTAATAATACAATAATAAATATTATATAATTAGCCGATTCTTTTAGGGGTAGTGTGATATGTGTAATAGACAGTTTTATGAAAATATATGAAATTTATACTTATTTTATATAGGTAGAGAATATATTATCCATTAATGTAATTTTAAGAATAAACATTATACCAAACTTATTGAATATATTTGACTAATCATCCTGAGTTTCCAACTTCCTCAATTTATCGGGACGCCTTATTAAAAAAAATGAATGTGTATTTAAAAATAAAATTTAATTTAGATCCAAGATAATATATTTTGTAATATATTTTTCGCATATTTTTTATGCAATGTATTTTTTACGTAAATATGTAAAGAGCTCGGTAATATCTTATCGGTATGAGATATAATCATGGTATGTGCTATATAACCACAAGACTTGTTTTTTATTAAAATTTATTCTATTCCGTTTATCATCAAGGTTTCGCAAATCTTAATTTTAATGACGATGTGTTTGATAAAGCTTACAAAACTTTAGTTTAAATAGCAGTGATTTAAGTACCAACTTATCAGTCATTTCTCGAAGATCTGTCGAGAACAATGCAGATTGTTACGGAAACTCTACTCTTTGCGATTGCAGTTTTCCTACTTGATTCTATTGGTAAGTGCACGAAAATTCGAAAAATTATATGGTACTGAAAATTAAAACAGATTTCCAAAATTTGTAATAGACACTAGACCAGGAATCACCATTCTTAGCAGCTGTTGACTGCCACAACAAGTGTTTGACTTCTAGAAAGTTCTACCGTCTCATTTTTCAAACCGAAGGGTCTATTTTTTTTAATTGAATTCACATTTCATTTCATTTCAAACTTGAATTTAACACGAAGGTTTAGGGAACAGTCGAAGAACAGGTTCGAAGAAATTGTATTGCTCTAGACTGCCACTGGCAGTCAGCGCAATCGAAAAAATCCTTCTGTAGAGCGCTACACTAGATTCTCGATTAAGGCACAGTTTATCTTCCGACCTTGGCTTGAATCAAAATTCTCCGAACGTGGGCAGCCAGGGCTATGTCGTGGTGTTGCACAACCCCCCTCTCCCTTATTTCGGCTCAGTGGCTCCTATTCTCCAATGTCGTCAATTCTTAGAGAGCATAAATCGAAAGTGCTTAAATAAGAGAGTCCAGTGTATTTTTGAAATGCTTAATAATTTTTTGAAAAACGAATACACGCCTCTTCCAATCATTCAGAAATAGGGTCTCGTAATTACACTTTAAACTTGATTAAGTTGTTAAAATTGTGAATTATACTATACTTTTCTAGAATTTGGGCACTTTTGAGCAAAACTTAGCAAAAATTAGCAATCTTTCTATGAATAACAGTTGTTAGTTTATTGCATTTGTTGTTATTTTAATGTACTTTATTGTCTACATGCACATTGTAGCCTGAGCACTCAAAGAAATTTAGATTAGAAAATTGTTTAATATTACCTTGGCTGAAGCTTCGGATATCTGTATCCAAATTAATCCAAATCTGCCTAAACCAATCCGAAAAATGTTCTCAATTTCCCTCGATCGTAATCAGTTAAAAATCTAACTAAATGCGATTCATATCCAAACTTCCAATTCGAATCAATTGAAAAAAATTTGCAATCCAGATGAAACGAAACTCGGATTCACCTAAACTGACTTTCAATCCGAATGAATCTAATTTAATCCAAACCGGATTGTTTTGGATTAATTTTTAATCGATTTGTATCGATCGAAATGTAGAACTTTTTTTTTATTGGTTTGGATTGATTCGTCTTGGGTCGGATACAGATTTTGGAATAAATTGGAATTATTCGGAATGAATTCGTATCTATTTTTTAAATTTGTTGACCATCCTTAAATTACGTACAGCTCTAGGTTGGGGGGGGGGAGGGTCAAGATATTTTTTACGATTTGTTTCTGAGGTTTCTATTCATGCACCTGGTTCTTAGAATTTCATTGGTTCAAGAAAAAACCAGAAATTTAAAAAACAAAATCTTGTAAAAATCAGCACAATTCTATAACTTTAAATAACTGCCAAGAAAAACCAATTTAAAAGATTTAATTTCAATTAAAAATTATTTTATTCTGTTTATAAAAGGTAATTGGTATAAAATGTTTCAACTTTAAGATTCTGGTATTTGAATATGAATGTTTATGGAAAATAAAAAATTGTTGAGGGAAAAATCGAGGCATTTTTAAATTGTGGTAATCCTGATATAATGAACTTTCTAATAAATTATTTGCAATAATTTTTTTAATGTTACTTTTTAATTAGAAAGTCTTTAAAATTCAACTATTTGTTAACAAATTTACTTATTGTATAAAATTCATTTTTTTGTTGGTAAAAAGTGAACTGAAATCTTTTACGGATGAAGAGGCAAACTTTTGCCTCTTTGTTTAAATTTCGTCTTTTTGGGCTAAAAAATCAAATATTTCATAACAAATCTACTTTCTGATTAAAATTTATTTTTTTGGGTTGAAAAGTTAACTGAAACCTTTTTGTTATAAAAAATAAAATATTTTTGAACTTTTCCCTTTTTAATTAAAAAATCTATCTATTTTAGTCAAAATTACATCTTTTAGGGAATACAAAAGCAACTGTTTGCTTGAAAATTCCACAATTTTGTTAAACACTTATGCTTTTTGGTCATTCAAGAAAAATATATTTATGAACTTAAAAAAAAATTTATCTAAAATCCATGTCTAATTAAATTTAAATATCATTTTAATCTTATTCTTTATTTCATCCCACTCTGTGACGTCAGCAACAATTTTTTTAATACTATCAGGTAAACAAAATTTTAACAAAATTCACCTTAAATGGCCTCCAAGTTTTTTTTTTTATTTTGGAAAAATCAAGGATACGTTTTTACCACAATAATATATGTATAATTGACTGGAAAATATCTAATAACTTTTTACATATTTAAAAATTAATAATAAAGCTTTTTTTGATATATCTACGAAAGCTTCAAGAATCTTAATTTGTTTTCAAGAATCTAGACCAAGTGGAGAAAGCTATAATTATTATAAATATGACCACGCGAAGGTCACTATACGAGATGGTCAATTAATCCAAGATATCAGAGAAAATGAAATAGAAGGAAAAATATACGTGGGACTTAATCCTCATGATCTGCAACCGATGTACATATACAGAGATGTGAAAACTCCAAAGGGACTGAGAGAACACATACGGAGAATAGAAGGATGGGGCGATGTGTCAAAATACCTAGGACCCCCACCACCCCAACCAGTGAAAACGCAATCACCGCGAGCCCAATCTCCAGAAGCCCAAACATCAAACATCCAAACACCACAACTTCAAACACCAAACATCCAGTCACCACAAACCAAAACACCAAACATCCAACCACCACAAGAACCAGGACTCAACATCCAACCATCACATTCCCGACCACTAAGAATCCAATCACCACCAAGGGAATTATCTTCTGGTCCATCACGTGGGAACCAAAGCTCAAGAAGCAATAAAAAAGACAAAGGAAAAGCAAAAATGTATTTGTAGATTTTCTGAATAATTAATAAAGTTGCTTCCTCATAGAGGATGGTTTTTATAAGACAAATCAAATGGGCATTTTCAATTCCTTTCAAGCTTATCTTTAACTACCTCCATATAGGACTTCTATTAGAACAATAAAATTTATGTTATCAAAAAAAAAAAGATGAGGTGCAGATTTTTCAATAAACTGTGATCAGCACAATTACTGAAAATACTAGAAACACTGGTAGGACCAGTCCTTATAATAAGGGCAACAAAATGGCGCTATCCTGGTATAAATAGCCGAGATCATGGCGCTGCCCTGAAAATGTAAATACTGTTTGAAATATTAAAGGTGGAAGAAAGTTTAGTCAATGAATACAAGACTGTAGATCAGTACAATTATCTAAGAAAAATCCAGTCCAGCTACTGAGGGCAATGTAATGGGACTGCCCTAGAAATGTGAAGATTTAAAAAAAAAAATCAAGGCAGAAGATATTTGAGACAATCAAATATATTTTGTAGTCCAGATAATGAAGAACAGACTATAAATAAGTTTAACCAACAACGGCAAGACGCGTTATTAGTCCAGTCGGTTTAGACAAGGCTGAACTAATAACATATCTTGCTATTACAATCTCGAAACCGCCTCTGTGGGACGCGTGAGCTCTTATACTCCTAATAACGTGGATATAAATTTCCCTGAATAAGGAGAAGGAGAGTTCGATCCTGGTCGTGGTAAGGAGGCCTAAGAAATCCTGTGGAATAAAACGGCTTGGAACCCACAACGAGATTAAACATTACGGATTGAACTTTTTATTTAACAGTGGTTATTTATAGTTTTAGACTTGGCTTTCACTTTGGGAAAAGGTTAAAATCCTTATTTATTCTTAATGGCCAAGGCCTGATTTTATTCTTTGAAGGATTTTCTACAATTCTATTTGGGCAGTGTCAATTAAAATTTAAACTATGATTGTTCATAACAAGAATAACTGTATGATTTCTTAACTAATTTTTCTCAATAAAATCAACCTAAATAGAAATGTAGACAATAATTCGAAGAATAAAATGAGGCACTGATCATTAGGATTAAATAAAAATTGTAAATTTTTCCTAAGTTAAGAAAAAACTAAAACTGGAAGTAACCACAGTTAAATAAACAATTTTAATCTAAATTATTTTTTTCTGAAGTGTGCTTAGAAGCCTTCATTAATATTTACAGAAATAAATAATAGATCTTTTTTTGTCCATTTTAAAAATCATTTTAAATATAGGCAACTTTTGTTTTCTACCCGACCTTAGGCCTGTGATAAAGGGTAGTAACAGTGCGTGGGGGGGGGGGGGGGGGGGGCAAGTAAACATTTTGAGTACGGCCCGGGGGAACGCCGGCAAAACGGGGGGGGTGGGTGGTGCCGCTG
>JAAAKG020144911.1:0-11010 GCA_010014905.2 Druon quercuslanigerum
TGAAAAAGTAGTTTTGAGAAAAACGCGTTTAAAGTTACAGAAGCCCGCAACTTTCAGAGCTGTAGTGTTAGAAGACACGATACTAACTAGACAATAACTTTAAAAGTTTTGTTCAGATCGACTTAAAATTTGGAGAATATATTCTTGAAATGTTTAACAACAAGACAAGACAAACAAAAAAAATCCATTTTTTTAAAGTGTAACCCCCCCCCCCCCCAACAAAATATGGGTGTGAGGCCAAAGAAATTCGAAAAAGAGTCAACAAAGAGCAAATAAGGACCACCCTAGTGCACAGCTCCTAGATTCTGCGCTAGGTCAGCTCGCCTCATCACGGGGGCGCGTTATCGGCTTAACTGTCGGACAATCTTCGCCCAAACGACTCGCCGCCCCCGTGACTGGAGACTACTATCAGCGAGAAAATTCGAGTCCTCTGGCTTTGACGTTAAAAAATTAAGTGCAAAATTTTTTTAGCGTAATGAAAGAGTGATCATTTTAAAGTTGCAAATGTTGTACGCTAATGAGTTGAAAAGTAATATTCCGAAAAAAATTTTGCACCTTACAGATCTGCAAATCTGATAAAAATTAAGGAAATTCGACAGCTTTTAAAGACAGTGAACTTTGAAGCATAGTTTTTTATCAATAAATATGCGACTGAACTATCTTCAGTTCTAATGAAGATAATGAAGTGATTTAAATTGGAGGTAGTTAGTTGAACTATCTATAATAATTTACAATTTAAGGAACGTAATCCAGAGGTTAAACTAATCACGCGAAGAGAACCATAGGCGGAGGTTAAAATACCAATTTCCCTTTACGGTGATAAACAGTCAAATTGATTCTAGTTTAAAAAGAGTAAAACTAAGATCAAAATAAAAATAAAGAATTTATTAAATATATTGCTATTTTTTATGAAATTAGAAATTTAGTACTTAAAAAACAAAACTAAAAACTGCGGAAATAATTGAAGGGAAATGAAACATGGAAAGAAGAACCCGTACTCTTACGACTTGCGGCAAGGTCACGCGACGTACTTCGTAAACAAAACATTGTAGGGCAAAAATAAGCTCAATTCAAAAATCACAAAATAATTAAAATAACATCTAATTAAAATGTCCAATTTCAAATCAAATAAATTCCGAAACCACGATACAAAATTCATATAGAATTTCTAAATACGAAAAAGGTCAAATAATATGTACCGAATGTCTAATTAAGACAACTCTGACCAGATTTACATTTTAAATGAAACTCGGATCGGGTACGAGTAAAAATATAACGACCTAGGAAACAAACCGACCACGATAACTTGGATTTGGAAGGTACCACTGCACTTCCGATTCAAATAAATGATTCGAATAATATAGTGATGAGACCAATGATCAGAAATAGGGTGTCGATCACACCCCGAAATACGGGTACCATTCCCAAAATGATAAATAGGTCAATATGCCGTGGTAGAGGTTTCGCGCGAAAAAAAACGGAAACACCCAGTATTAGCAATAGGCCAAAAAATTACTTACTTAATACGTCAACAAAACTTTCGACCAAACACGCAATACCTGTTTCGAAAATTTACCCACATTGGCGCGTCTATAGAAAGGCATAACCTTAGAAAAGGAACAAACGAAACTGTTTATCAAGAAAATAGAAATAGGTAACAAAACTGCTTCCAAACCAATAAAAAAACTTTTGGTTTGCGATTCCTTTTTAGAAAACAACATACGGTGTATCTCAGAAAACGACGAACTTTTAGAAAGTATAGAGTTTAATGAATTTATGAATCAACAACAGGAAAGATTTCTAAAGAACGGGGAAAAAGGGCAAACAACCTTGGAATTATACTAGGCCCGACAGAAAATAGCTCCTTTGAATACAGAAAGAAAAAAATAGAACCTAATGTATGAATAAAATAGAAACGAATCTCATAAGAATATCCGTTCTATTCGATCTAAGGAAAAATTTACAAGAAACTCGAAACATTTCTCACAATAATATTGAAAATCGCAGCAAATCAAGAAATAATAATTAAAAATTAAAAAACTCTGATGAAAGTGAACCACTACATGATAGAATTGACTCAACTCAAAACAGAACACGTAGACCCTCGGCAACAAATAACGGGTCAAATAGACGCTCATAAATACACGTTAACAACTCAAACACAGATTAGGAATAAAAAACAATACAAAAATGGATTTCCTTTTCACCTTCTAGATTTCCATTCCTACATGTCAAAAATAAATACGAACAATATTTTATACATAGATTCCTACCTAGTTTTCAATCAAATTTCCAACCTTGATTCACAAATAATAGACAGAGATATCCTTACAACCTCTAAAATTTTACCAATGTTTAACCAAAAGCCATTGGATTCTAGTGAAAGTCAAAGTAAACTTTAACTAAACGGAATATTTTAAAATATAATGTCCATATTATGCGTACAACTAGGGAAACTGGAGGGGTGGGTATTAGAAGCAAAAGTACCGAAACGCCAGAACTTTTTTAATTCGCATAAAGATGAAATAACGGAGACATGTTTTCATCTAATGACAACATTCGCGAGAAAATTATTCCGTATTTTGGTAGAAACAAATTCCACATATTCTTACGTTGGCAAGGAATTGGTGAAAAAAAACAACAGAATCCCAATTACAGTCGGTAAAAACACAAAGTATTTAATGTTCAGGTCGGTCCCAAAACTAAAATCGATAGACATCTTAGGTACAGATATGCTAAGCGCCCTACGGAAGACCCTAAACTGACTCGGAAACTTGGTGGTTACCACGGAGTCCCCCCACCCGTTATCCTATAAAAGCTTACCTAAATGCGCTACCCATCCCGATAACTAATGTTAGAACAAAAACTAAAACTGAAATTACAGCTCAAAAGAATAAGGAAATTAAAAGACAAATATTAGGTACAAACCATTAATGGAAAGAGGAAAATAGTAATAAACATAGCAAACCAAAAATTCGGAGGTATTATTAGCCTCAAAAGTACTACAGAAAGTAACAAAAGTAGTTTAACGTAAAACATTAGCGAAATTCCTTTAAAACGTTGCAATTCTAACCAATCCCCAAGCAAACAAAATTCCCAAATCACAGTAACAAATCCTACGAAGGATATACCCAGCCTAAGGAACATCCCCAAGATCAACAAATTGCAACCACTTGAAAGCATCCCCACCCAAAACAATATTTTGCCAGAAATTTTCGAAGGTATTGTTGAGCTTAACGAAAGCCAACAATCCAATTGGAAACGCACCTGGAAAATAACTACCTTTTCATATCTATTTCGTTAATAAAATAAACACAAACTCTAATGGCGGACATTTGAAAAAGGTATTTCTGATTAACTACTTTTCCGTTTCATAATTTTACTGACTTCATTTTATAATCACGAAATTAAAAGTAAACGTATTCGAAAAATACGAACTTTTAATAATTGATCAGCCAGGTGCAAGAACCAGCCCGACGCTCGAACATACGTAAAAGTAATGTCCAAGCCACTCAAAAAAAGAAAGTTTTCACAATCAATTTTCAATTTTTTTTGTCAAACGCTTATTTTTAATAATAAAAGCGAAATACCGAACTGAAATTAGTTCATACTTATAGGACTTATTAAAAATACTATAGCGATGCCTACGAATTCATGGAAAAGTTAAAAATCGCTTATTGTTTAATATTATTGAATTGCAAAACGAGGTAAATCGATCATTGTATTTTCTTGGCTTCGCCGGTAAAAAGTATCTAGGTATCTTCGAGTTTCAAACTACTTCCAGTGAGCGATTTGTTCTAAAATGTTAAGTGAATTTTTTTGTAAAATCTCATATCGATTCGTTAGAAATTTACTGAGATATTCAAATTTGGAAAAAGTACTCGACGTCTGCCCGTTCCACTAGCTAATGCGTCGCGAAAACTGCTCCGACAGGCAGCCTTCTCGCAAATCAGTTTAGATTTTTTGTTAAAAATCTGTAAAGAGGTAGGAGAGAAATTAGTCAATTGTATTCATCCTTGAAACTGTTGATTTTACTGTTGATTAAATAATAATTAAATTAATAAAAAAACAGCAAGAATAATTTGCCGTTTAAATATTTTATTTTGTTGCAATCTATACAATTTACACACAAAACGGCTTATTAAACAGGTACTTTTTAGAACAAATCGTCCAAGAACTTTTTACCTTCAGGGTTCAAGAACATCGTTGATTTTTTCGGATTTAATACCGACTGGATCAGGTCATGTTGAAACATTCTTCAGATCATCCAGTGTAATGGAAGAATTATTGTAATACGATGTCGGTTCTTGATTTAAATTTTTGAAAAAAATTTCTACATCGCTCGGAAAGTATTCAATTTTAACTACTTTGCTAATTTGAACCTTTTTTGGAATTTTAATTTCTTTTCGTAGTACAGGTACAAAATTCTTCAGAAAGTCTTGCAAATTATCAACGACTATGAACGGGGTTTTTCTTGCTTTTTAATTATTTCTAAGTATTTATCTGCAGTTTCAATAGTTTCAATTTCGTTTTCATTTCTTTCCATACAGTACGAGTGTCTACGAACAGGGTACAAATTAGTAATTTATACTTTCAATTTTTGCGACATTAGTGATAAGAAAGTCATCAATTTAAAGTTTTTATTTTGCCCCCCACAAGAATCGGAAAATAAATAAATATTTTAACACACAAGCTCTATTTCTTCTTCGATGAAATGTAATAAACTATTACAGACAGTGTTAACCCCTTTCCTAAAGACTTCTTCCAACATAATGAAGCTGTTGCTTCGTTGTCCGTCACCAAAAACGTGGACATTCAATATGCTTAACCATATGAATCTTTTGTAAGTTCGTCATTAACTGTATTATGTCTCATTAAATGTTTCATGTTTATAACGAGATTCTGAATGGGTCAGTGATCTGCAATACTCTTGCATTAATTGCTTCACATCGTATGTTAACTTTTTCTTTTGCTTTTCATGTTTGCCACGATTGTCATTATAATCACCGCATCTGCAAAATGACTTATGATATTCTGAAATATTTGCAATATTTTGAAAACAAGGAGTTTTCGGAAAAATTTTTTGAGAAAAAAGTGGTCGGACTCAAAGAGGGCTATTTAGTGAGACGCCTTCATTTTTGGCATGGGGACAGTATTGGGTCCTCGGAGGCACACGTATATTTGTTAAAACAAGAACCCCTATTGTTTATTGTAGATTCAAAAAAACCTACATGTTCTGCCAATTAAGAAAAAACAGTCAACATTCCGGCTAATAATTAAGACAAGGCCAGTAAAAAACTTCGGCACATTGAGGCAAAATCAATGGACGACCTACCCAATACATAGTGGGATAAAATATTTTAAAAAAGTCAAGATTTCATCTGATTTGTATAAAACTTGGTATAAGACAGTTTATAAGATGATTATTAAATCGCTAGTCCATAATAATATTATCAATAGCAAAAATGCAGAATTTATAACTTATTTCAAAATTCAACTTCGATGACTTTTTTGCGTCTGCTGCAGAGGGTTTGTTGAAAAATAATCAAGAACAAAACTTTTTCTTTTTTTTCATGCAACACGAACCTGCAATCAAAATAGAGGTACTAGTTATAAAATATAGACTTGAGTCTCATAGCGCCCAACACAGGCAACAGGATAAAATTCAGGTATCTCACTATATGGCCCCCTTTGAGCCCCGCGAAAAAAATGGCCAACGAAAACTCCTTTTCGATATAATACAGTATCTAAGTTAACATTGGACACCCTGCATAAATATCAGACGAGATTTTTTAAATCACAGCTAATTTAATAATTTATTCACAGAAGTAATTATTAAATCACTTATGAATAGGAATGTTGTTTTTTAATATTATAATTTCAATACACCTTATTTTTAACATAATTTTTATACGCTTTAATTACTATATTTGAACAGAACTGTTAGAAATGAAAAAAAGGAGAAGTGAATATTTTTAAGGATATATAATACTTTATCATATGAGCATTTTAATTTCCCACGATTTTTTCCACAATTTTCGATTTTTCAAATAATAATAATAATAATAATAATAATAATAATAGTTTTGAGACGTAAAGAAAATGAACACGGATGCCACCATATTTTTATTTTTTCGTTGATAAAGTGAATAATTGTTTAAAAAAACGTGGGAAACTATATTTAATATTGCTCTTATGGTAAAGTATCACGTGCCGTTAAGCTCTTAAAAGAAACAAAAAATATATACATACTATACGTGCTTCATTTTAAAATTTTTTCTTATTATTTGTAGCTCAAGTTTTTTCAAACCTTTCTTGTTTCCTTCTCTGGAAAGGACCCTTCGATTCATTTTTCATTCCAAAAATGAGAAAATTGAATTTAGAAACTTAATTTAATTATTACTCTAAAGGTTAGAAAATACTGATGTCCGACGCGAACACTTTCGTAGTAAAGACTGCAATGATCTATTTTATTTTAAAACAAAATTTAATGTTTTGTCAGCTTTTAGAATAACAGAGACTGGAGGTCATTCGGCAGTCATTCAACATACACCGAACTCTCGCCTTCGGTCCCCATGTTTTCCGCCTTCCTAGAACTGCTGTTAATTTCATAGTAAACACAGCATCATGCACGCGAGGATTACGCAATAGATGTTAAAATAACTGTTTGTTTTATTATGCATATATTATAATATACTAATTCCTCACCTACCTCCTTTCAAAATATTAACAAAAAACCAAACTGAACTTCGTGAACGCTGCCCGACATAACTGTCCTCACGACGCATTAGCTAACAGAGCGCGCAGACGTCGAGTACTTTTCGCAAATATGAATATGTCAGTAAATTTCTAACGAATCTATATGAGATTTTCAAAAAAATTCATTCAATATTTTAGAACAAATCTCTCACTGGAATTTGTTTGGAACTCGAAGTTACCTAGACACTTTTTACCCGCGAAACCAAGAAAATACAATTATCGATATTTACCTTGTTTTGCAATTAAATAATATCAAACAATAAGCGATTTTTAACTTTTCCATGAATTCTTAGGCATCGCTATAGTATTTTGGATAAGTCATATGCATATTAACTCATTTCAATAATATTTAGCGGAGTTAGAACGATTCAAGTTTTAAAACTTAATTAAACCAGAGAAACTTTTTTTCGATATTTCGCTTTTATTGTTAAAAATAAACGTTTAATCATAAAAAAAAAAATTTATTAGGAAAGTTTTATTTTCTTATTCTTTACAATTCTACATTTTCTAAAAACTGATTTTTCGATTTTATTTTTTGGAGACGCTCGGACAATACTTTTACGCATGTTCGAGCGTCCGGCTGGATTTTGCACCCGGTGGCTCCATTATAATATACATAGCAATATCTAAAAATAAAACAATATTCTATTTCATATACCTATCTCGAAACCTTATATATACATATATAGATTTCAGCAAAAAAAATAGTTTTCAGGGAACTCTGAAATTAAAAAAAAACTTGACTTATAAAAATACATGTTTTTAAAACGGGACATAATACGTATGAGTGTTATGTTTTATATAAAATCATTCATTATTACGTTTATGTACTTCGGCGCCAGCATCAGCACAATCATCAACTCCATCTTCATCATCAGCATCATCATTATTATACTGAAAATCCATGCTATTTTCATCGATGATACTATCTCTGTGATAATTTTCATCATCTTTCTCATGTTCTTATTCTTCGTCTTCTCATATACCGGGTGATTTTTTTTAACTTGAAACTTTAAAATATCTCCAAAAATAGGCACCCTATGAAAAAATGTTATGAATCAAAATTTAATCGCTCTGAAGAGTACATACATTGATGTTAAAATTGGTTCCCCCACACCGCCCCCTGGGGTGGCGGTGGGGGCAAGTTCGAAATCTTAAATGGGAACCCCTATTTTTTATTGCATATTCGGATTCTTTGGATAAAAATGCATATTATTTGTCTCAAACATTTTTCTCGTTTCGAATTTTTTTTTTACATTTTTATTCGAACTTTCCGGGGAAACTAATTTTAACATCAGTGTATGTACTCCTCAGAGTAATTAAATTTTGATTCATAACATGTTTTCATAGACTACCTATTTTTAGAGATATTTGACAAAATTCAAGTTAAAAAAATCACCCTGTATAATGTTCCTCACGCAATGCTTTAAAGTTCTCGCCATTCTCCAATTCATTCCTAGTACTTCTATTTTTAAATGATATAAATAAATATGCTTTATTAGATAATAAAAAAACGAAGTCATGTAAAACGTTAAGAACAATTTTCAACGATATTTTCAAAATGGCGAGAAAGTTTTTGAGTCAAATAGATTTTTATTTTCAAAGGTAAGTGAGAAACATGGGTAACATAAACTTACTTTGTGTTTTGTTGTGGTCGTGATGGTTGTCACAGGACTAGTCAAAGATATTTGGTCAACTTGATAGTTGTGTATTGCACGATTAAGAATAATAGGCTATTCAAAAAATATACGCTATCAACAAGTACGATTGTATGAAAAGAAATTCTTCTTATTGCAGTGGTTAAATTAATTGCTGCATAGAGAACTATGAAATTTAAGAAAAATGATCTACAGTGAAACCGGAAAGTTATGTTTTGTGATTTTTGAGCTATGTTTACATTCTTTATAAATAAATTTTACTAAAAATCAATCAATCGGTACACTTATCTTATTTTCTTTCGGAAAGCCAAAGCTTCTTATATTTTTTCACCTTCTTGCACAACATTCAACTATCTGTAGATGTAACTGTACATTTTTTCTTGTAATTCGAAAAACTCGGGATTCGCAAACAGAATTCGTCTACCGATTATACTTTCTGGAATGAACTAACTTCCAAAATTATTATTTTCGTCTTAGTAGTTTAGTATTAAATAAAATACATTTATTCATTAAGGACACATAATTTAAATATTCCTAATTCAATGTATTTATAAAGGATGTAAACATAGCTACAAAACCTCCAAACAAAACTTACCGGTTTTTTCTGCCGATCATTTTTCTTAATTTTCACTGTGAACCATCTCTGCCTCGCAATTGAGCAATGCATAACTATCAACTTGACCAAAGGTAATATCTATTTGTCACAAAAACTTCCTCGATAATTTGAAAACATAGTTGACAATTTTGTGAACATTTCATGTGACTTCCCTTTTTTTATTATCTAATAAAACATTTTTAGTTCTTATGTCATTCCAAAACACGAGGGAAAAGGTACGTGTGGTCGACAGCGCCCTCCATGATTGAAAACAACCCCATTGTATGCCATAATTAAAATATGCACGTCAACGATAAGTTAATTAATTATGCTTAATGTCATACTTTAGTTAATTGTTCTATAATTTGTTAACTATTTTGTCTATTAATTGTTCAGAACAATTACTCTTACCTTGAATTGTATTCGATAATGAAAATATGCATGTTTACAAGTTAATTAATTATATTTAATGGCATATATTTTTCCTAATAGTAATTTTATTAATGGTAAATAATAGATAATATTACTAAACCCTCTCTATGAAATTAATTGGAAAATTTATGTAAATAAATATTATAATTAGTATAAAATGTGAATAAATTTTTTCTTTAATAAAAAATTTTAATAATGAAAGTACATATTTTCCTTTATTCGCTTCGGGGTTTTCTGCATCCGATAACCAACGACAACAGTGCAACAACAACAGCTACAGTGCTACCACACTAACCACGTTACTCGAATAGACCAGCCTGCAGGGAAAAAGTAAAAACATGGCGGAGACTATGAAGCAGACGAATCCTACGTACATTACACATTTTCATCTCACGATTATAGATTGGTCGCGAATTTTCGAGCGGGTAGAAAGAAAAATAGTATACACACCACGTGACGAATGTCAATGATCCTTCCCTAAAATACACATCTAAAATGTATGACACTTGTTTCTTAGCTATTTTTTTTATCAAAAAATTATCAAGAAACGTGATAGCATACATTAGTTACTTGTTCTAATTTCGCGAAAATTTTAACATTTTCAATATGGCAGATAGTATCAAGTGTGGCCCTTGGAAAATAGGATTATAGTATTTGTTTTCCATATAGAACTCGATGGTGAAAACGGCAGCCACTAGTGAATACGACTTCTAAATTATCATTAACTACAGATCTAATAATTGAGGGGTTATACTTTGGCTTAGTAGTAAATAATTTGGAATATCCCTATGCAACTGCTATCCGTGATATGATTATATAGATGAAACATGCAAAAAGAACACTGCGAATAATAGAGAAAACGTGCAGTGAAACTCAGTGTTAGCTGTATGTGGTTTGTCGCAGCACTCTCGTTGACCCTCGTCAAACTTACGAGACAGGCACCCTGGGGCGCATCGAATTGCTCGTGACGAATAATAGAAATTTTAAGTGCACACGAAATTTTGAATTTTAAAGTGGACACGAAAGTATAGCTAGATACGCCGTAGCGCTGGAGGAAACTCATTTTTTTCGTGCAGCAAAGTCTAACATATTTGTATTTCCATTTATTTACTTATCATATGTTTACTTAAAGTATGATGAAATCCAGAGTTTTCACAAAATCATTATTAACTCTATAACAGCGGCTGGCATATGATGAAAATCAACTTAAATCCACACAGAGTACTCCCACAATGCAAATAATTAAATTGCTGTACGTTTTCATTACTATACATATATATTACATTGAGAAATAGCCATATATTTTTTTGCACTGCTTCAAATTTTTGCTAAAGAGATTTGCATAAACTTTTTCGATATAAAATTAACAATAAACAATTTTTATTATCTAATCCAGGTATCACGGATTTTCCTTATCATCAAAATTGATGAAGATATTCTCGAAAAGAACCTAGGTTAAATTATATTTGTGAAAATACAACAATTGAGGGGCCGGATGCAATAAGGGGACACGCGCGGATTTCGTCGGATAAGTATTGTCCAGCGATCGATTTTTTGAAATGTCGC
>JAAAKG020144912.1:0-11010 GCA_010014905.2 Druon quercuslanigerum
ACTCGATTTTGCGAATTGCAGTATTCACAATAGGAACGGCACACGCGTTCAATGTAAGCACAGAGCGCACTCGCAAACACATCCGACCACGACCGAGGCCGAGACGGAACTGTATACATTTATTGAAATCTTGGAAATCTTTGAAAATCATTGTATTTTTTTAGTGTAATATTTTCGAAATATTTCAAATCTTTGGGAAATCATTGAAGTCAATCTAAAATAATTGCGAAATATTTTCAACCTTTGTGAAATCTTGCTAATTTTTGGAAAATAAATGATATCTTTCTGAAATCTTTGGAAATCTTTGCAAATTATTAGAAATGGTCTTGAATTCTTAGTGAGACCCTTCTAAAACTTTCAAAATTTTTGAAAAATATCAGAAATATTTTGGCAACATTTGAAAATACTTATTAAATTATTGGAATCTTTGTGAAATCTTTCTAAAAACGTTATGAAATCTTGAAAATCTTTGAAAATCATTGATATCTCTATGAAATCTTTGTGGAATTTTTAAGAAATATTTAAATTTTTTGTGAAAGTTTGCCAATCTTTGAAAAATTATTAAAATCTTGCTGAAATCTTTGAAAATTTTTTAAAAATATTAGAAATAGTCTTGCAATTTTTAAAAATAATAATAAATTATTGAAATCTTTAAGAAATCAATTATGTCTTTGTGAAATCTTTTTACTCTATGTGAAATCCTTGCAACCCTCTAAATCCTTGAGATATTATTAAAATCTTTGTGAAATCATGAATATCTTGGAGAAATCATTGAATTATTTGTAAATTTGTTATGAAATCTTAGAAAATCTCTGCGAAATCTTTCTGAAATCTTGAAAATCTTCGGAAATATTTTTAATTCATACAAAATGTTTTAAAATATTGGACATTTTTTAGGAAATTAATGAAACCTATCTACAAACATTACGAAATATTTTAAATCTTTTTAAAATTTTGGAAATCTTTTGACAAACTTTGTTAAAGTCTTTTTGAAATTTGGGATATCTTTTGGAAATCATTGTATTATTTGTGAAAACCTTCTAAAACTTTTAAATTTATTGCAAATTATTAAAAATATTTTGGCAATATTGGATAATATTTGTATTATAATTATTAAGGTCTTTGTAAAATCTTTGTGAAATCTTTCCAATATTGGTGAAATCTTTCCGAAACATTTGTTAAGTCATAAAAATCTTTCTAAAATCTTTTCAAACTATTAGAAATAGTCTTGCAATATGTGACAATATTTATGAAATCTTTGGAAAAACCATAAAGACTTTATCATATCTTTGTATTCTATCTATATCCTTGCTACCGTTTTCAATATTTGGGAGATTATTGAAATATTTGTGAAATCTTTCCAAAATTTTTTTTGAAATCTTATATAACTTTGGGAAATTATTAAATTCTTTGTGACATTTTTCTAAAATTTTTGGAAATATTCGTAAAATCTTTCTAAAATTTGGGAAATCTTTGAAAATCATTGAAATCTACTTGAAATGTTTGTGAAATATTAGAAATCTTTGTGAAATCTTTGGGAACTCATTGGAATCTTTGTAAAACCTTTCTGAGGTATTTGAAATCTGTCATAAATCTTGAAAGTCGTTGAAAAATCATTAAAATCTTTGTGAAATCTTTCTGAAGTCTTTGGAAATCTTAGCAAAATATTAAAAATTGTCTTGCAATATTTGACAATATTTATGAAACTATTGAAGTCTTTGGAAAATCATTGCTGTCTGTGAAACCTTTTAAATCTTCTTCAATTATTCAAATCTCTAGCAAATCTTTATAAAATCTTTGTGGAATCTTGGAAATCTTTATAAATATTTGAAATCTTTGTCAAATATTAAAAAGCTTTGTAAAATCTTAGAAATCTTTGGGAAATGATTAAAATCTTTCTAAAACCTTTGCGAAAAATTAAAAATCTTTGTGAAATATTTCTGAAATCCTTGTGAAATCTTGGAAATCTTTGAAAATTATTGATATCTATTTGAAATCTTTCTCAAAACTTTGGAAATCTTTGGAAATCTTTGCAATGTATTAAAAATAGTCTTGCAGTATTTTACAATATTTATGAAATTATTTAAATCTTTGTAAAATTTTTCTGTAATCTTTGGATATCTTTGCAAAATATTATAAGTGGTCTCGCAATATTGCACAATATTTATAAAATTATTTAAATCTTCAGGAAATCATTGAAATCACTGAAATCTTGGAAATCTCTGGAAATATTTTTAATCTATCTGAAATATTTGCAATAATATTTTTATTATTATAAAAATCTTTGTGAAATCTTTCCGAAATGTTTGTGAAATCATTAAAATTCTTCTAAAATATTTTCAATCTATTAGAAATAGTCTGCAATATTTGACAATATTGATGAAATCTTTGAAAAAACAATAAAGACTTTATGAAATCCTTTTAATCTATCCGAAATCCTTGCCACCTTTTCAAATGTTTGGGAGAATATTGAAATATTTGTGAAATCTTTCCTAAAATTTTTGTAAAATCTTGTATACCTTTGGAAAATTATTGAATTCTTTGTGACATTTTTCTAAAATCGTTGGAAATCTTTGTGAAATATTGAAAATCTTTGTGAACTTTTAGAAATCTTTGAGAAATCATTGAAATATATCCAAAACCTTTGCGAAATATTAAAAATCTTTGTAAAATCTTTCTGAAATCCTTGTGAAATCTTTTATAATCATTAATATTTATCTAAAATATTTTCGAAATATTTGAAATCTTTCTGAAATTTTTGGAAATTATAAAAATTTTTTGTGAAATCTTGCCAATTAAACCATTAAACTCTTTCTGAAATCATTGAAAATCTTTGCAAAGTATCAGAAATAGTCTTGCAGTATTTTACAATATTTATGAAATTATTGAAGTCATTGTGAAATCTTTTTAATCTATCCGAAATCCTTGCGAGTTTTACAATCTTTGGAAGATTATTGAAATCGTTCTGAAATATTTTCTAAAATTTTTGTGAAATCTTCAATATCTTTGGGAAATCATTGCATTCTTTGTGAAAAACTTCTAAAATATTTGGTTATCTTTGCAAAATTTTAGAAACATTCTTGCAATATTTGACAATAACATTATGAAATAAATGAAACCTCAAAGAAATCATTAGAGTCTGTGAATTTTTTTGAATCTATCCGAAATCCTTCCGAAATCTTTAAATTTTTTGGGAAATAATGTAAAAATCTTCGTTAAACCTTTTTGAAATCCTAAATATCTTTGGGAAATCATTGAATTGTGTGAAATCCTTATAAAATCATTGGAAATATTTGCAAAATATTAGAAATATTTTGACAAAATTTAATAAAATTTGTAAAATTATTTTTGTGCAATCTCTAGAAAATCATTGGAATCTTTGTGAAATCTTTCTGAAGTCGTTGGAAATCTTTGAAAAATTTTGAAAGTTGTCTTGCAATATTTGACAATATTTATGAAACTATTGAAATCTTTGGAAAATCATTGAAGTTTGTGAAACCTTTTAAATCTTCTTCAATTATTCAAATTTCTAAAAAAATCTTAATGAAATCTTTGTGAAATGTTGGAAATCTTTATAAAGATTTGAAGTCTTTGTGAAGTATTAAAAATCTTTGTGAAATCATAGAAATCTTTGGGAAATGATTGAAATCTTTATAAAACCTTAGCGAAAAATAACAATTTTTTGTGAAATCTTTCTGAAATCCTTGTAAAATATTTGAAACCTTTGTAAAATTTTTGCGAAATATGTAATTTTTTGGTAAAATCTTGTCAATATTTGGAAAATCCTTAAAATCTTTCTGAAATCTTTGATAATCTTTGTAAAGTATTAGAAATAGTCTTGCAGTATTTTAGGATATTTATTTAACTATTGAAATCTTTGGAAAATCATTGAAGTTTGTGAAACCTTTTAAATCTTCTTCAATTGTTTAAATCTCTGGGAAATCTTTATGAAATCTTGTGAAATTTTGGAAACCTTTATGAATATTTAAAATCTTTGTAAAATATTAAAAATCTTTGCGAAATCTTAGAAATCTTTGGGAAATGATTAAAATCTTTCTAAAACCTTTGCGAAAAATAAAAAAATCTTTCTGAAATCCTTGTGAAATCTTGGAAATCTTTGAAAATCATTGATATCTGTTTAAAATCTTTTAGAAATCTTCGGAAATCTTTGCAAAGTATTGGAAATAGTCTTGCAGTATTTAAAAATATTTATGAAATTATTGAAATTCTTCGGAAATCATTGAACTCTTTGTGAAATCTTTTTAATCTATCCGAAATCCTCGCATCTCTTGGAAAATCTTTCCGAGATATTTGAAATCTGTCATAAATCTTGGAAGTCTTTGAAAAATCATTGAAATCTTTTTGAGATCTTTTAAAAGTCTTTGGAAATCTTTGAAAAATCATTGAAGTTTGTGAAACCTTTTGAATCTTTTTCAATTGTTTAAATCTCCACGAAATCTTTATGAAATCTTTTGAAATTTTTGAAATCTTTATAATAATTTGAAATCTTTGTAAAATATTAAAAATCTTTGTGAAATCTTGGAAATCTTCAAAAAACATTGATATCTCTTTAAAATCTTTCAGAAATCTTTGGAAATCTTTGCAAAGTATTGGAAATAGTCTTGCAGTATTTTACAATATTTATGAAATTATTGAAGTCTTTGGAAAATCTTTGAAATCTATCTGAAATTTTTGTCAAACACTTAAAATCTTTGTAAAATCTTGGAAAACTTTATAAAGCTATAAGACTGTTTGAAATCTTTGGGAAGTCATTAAAGTCTGAAAAATTTTTGAAATCAATGCGAAATCTTTATGAAACCTTTAAAATCTTTGGGAGATTATTGACATCCTTGTGAATTCTTTTATGAAATCTTTGCATAATTATTGAAATCTTTCAAAAAGAATTTAATTCTTTGTGAAATTTTTGGATATCTCATCAAGATATTACAACTATTTTTGCGATTTTTCATAATATTTTTAAAATTATTCAAATCATTGGGAAATCATTGAAGTCATTGTGAAATCTTTTTAATTTATCCGAAATCCTTGCAGCTTTAAAATCTTTTGATGATTATTGAAATCATTCTGAAATATTTTATGAAATTTTTGTGAAATCTTGAAAATTTGGAAATCTTTGCAAAATATTAGAAATAGTTTTGCAATATTTGAAAAAAATCATTGAAAATCTTTGCAAAATATCAGAAATATTTTTGCAGCATTTAATAATATTTTTGAAAGTATTGAAGCTTTGAGAAATCTTTGTGAAATATTGCAAATCTTTGTGAAATCTCAGAAATCTTGGAGAAATCATTAAAATATATCTGAAGCCTTTGCAAAATATTAAAAATATTTTTGAAATCTCGGAAATCTTTCGATTTTTATTTTAATCTTTGTAAAAGCTTTCTGTAATCTTTGGAAATCTTTGCAAAATATTATAAGTCGTCTTGCAATATTTGACAACATTTATGAAATGATTCAAATCACTGGAAAATCATTGAAGTCTTTGTGAAATCTTAAATATCTTGGGAAATAATTAAACTGTTTATTAAATTTTTATAAAATCTTAGAAAATTTGCATGCAATCTTTGTGAAATCTTGGAAATCTTTGAAATTATTTTAAATCTATCAGAAATATTTCTAAATATTGGAAATCTTTAAAAAATTCATGAAATCTAATTAAAACTTCACGAAATATTTAAAGCTTTTTTGAAATCTTGAAAATCTTTGAAAATTTATTGAAATGTTTGTAAAATCTTTTTAAAATTCTGAATATCTTTTGGAAATCATTAAATTATTACTGAAATCCTTCTTGAACTTTGAAAATTTTTGAAAAATATTAGAAATATTTTGGAAAAATATTTTGAAAAAATATTTAAAATATTTATAAAGTTATTGAAATCTTTGTTAAATCTTTCTAAAATCTTAAATCTTTGCAAAGTATTATAAATAGCCTTGCAGTATTTTACAATATTTATGAAATAATTAAAATCTTTGGGAAATCATTAATATCTGTCTGAAGTTTTTGTGAAATATTTAAAATCTTTATGAAATTTTGGAATTCTTTATAAAATTATTAGAATTATTGAAATCTTTAGAAAGTCATTAAACTCTGTAAAATTTTCGAAATCCATGCGAAATCCTTATGAAATCTTTAAAATCATTAGGAGATTATTGACATCCTTGTGAAATCGTTTATGAAATCTTTACAAAATTATTGAAATCTTTTAGAAAGAACTTAATTCTTTGCGAAATTTTTGGATATCTGCGAAAAATATTACAAATATTTTAGAATTTTTTGATAATATTTGTGAAATTAATAAAATCATTGGGAAATCGTTGAATTTAAAAACCTTACTTAAACCTTTTTGAAATCCTGAATATCTTTGGAAAATCATTGAATTTTGTGTGAAATTCTTCTAAAATCAATGGAAATCTTTGCAAAATATTAGAAATATTTTTGCAGCATTTAATAATATTTGTGAAATTATTGAAATCTTTGGGAAATCTTTGTGGAATTTTTTTGACATTTTTGTGAATCATTGAAATCTCTCTGAAATTTTGGTGAATCTTTGTGAAATCTTAGAAATCTCTGAGAAATTAATAAAAAATCTACCTGAAGCCTTTGCAAAATATTTTAAATATTTTTGAAATTATGGAAATGTTTCGACATACATTGTAATCTTTGTAAAATCTTTCTGTAAGATTTGGATATCTCCGCAAAATATTATAAGTGCTCTCGCAATATTTGAAAATATTTATAAAATTATTAAAGTCTTTATGAAATCATTGAAACCACTGAAATGTTGGAAATATTTGTGAATCATTGAAATCTCTCTGACATCTTTGTGAAATCTTAGAAATCTGTGAGAAATTATTAAAATCTATCTAAAGCCTGTGCAAAATATTTATAAAATATTTGAAATTTTTGGATATCTGCGCAAAATATTACAACTATTTTTGCGATTTTTCATAATATTTGTGAAATTATTCAAATCATTAGGAAATCATTGAAGTCTGCGAATTCTTTTAAATCTATCGGAAATCCCTTCGAGACTTTTAGAATCTTTGGGAAATAATATTAAAATCTTTGTGAAACCTTTTTGAAATCCTAAATATCTTTGAAACATCATTAAAATTTGTGTGAAATCCTTCAAAAATCATTGGAAATCTTTGCAAAATATTAGAAATATTTTTGCAGCATTTAATAATATTTGTGAAATTATTGAAAACTTTGGGAAATCTTTGTGAAATTTTTTTGACGTCTTCGTGAAATCTTGGAAATCTTTGTGAATCATTGAAATCTTTCCGAAGTCTTTGTGAAATATTGCAAATATTTGTAAAATCTCAGAAATCTCTGAGAAATCATTAAAAAATCTACCTGAAGCCTTTGCAAAATATTTTAAATATTTTTGAAATCATGGAAATCTTTCGACATACATTGTAATCTTTGTAAAATCTTTCTGTAATCTTTGGAAATCTTTGCAAAATATTATAAGTCGTCTTGCAATATTTGAAAATATTTATAAAATTATTGAAATCTTTAGGAAATCATTTAATTCTTTGTGAAATCTTTTAAATCTATTCAAAATTCTTGCGACCAGCAAAAACTTTGGGACATTATTATTGGAATTGTTTTAAAATATCGGAAATTTTTTAGGAAATTAATTAAACCTATCTAAAACCTTTACGAAATATTTAAAATCTTCTTAAAATTTTAAAAATCTTTGGACATTTATTGAAATCTATGTAAAATCCTTCAAAAATATTATGAAAGTTCTTGCAATATTCGATAGTAAGATTATGAAATTAATGAAATCTGTGGAAAATCTTTTGAATGAATTTAAATTCCTAGCAAAACCTTTCCAATCTTTGGGAGATTATTAACATCTTTGTATAGTCTTTTTGAAATTCTGAATATCTTTAGAAATAATTGAATTACTTGCGACATTGTTCTCAAAGTTTCAAAATTTTTTCAATTTACTAGAAATATTTTGGCAATAATCGATAATATTTGTATCATTATTGAAATCTTTGTGAAATCTTTGTAAAATCTTTCCAATATTGGTGAAATCTTTCCAAAACATTTGTTAAGTCATTAAAATCTTTCTCAAATCTTTACAAACTATTAGAAATAGTCTTGCAAGACTTAACAATATTTATGAAATCTTTGGAAAATCAATAAAGACTGTAAGAAATCTTTTTCATCTATTTGAAAGCTTTGCCACCCTTTTAAATGTTTGGGAGATTATTGAAATATTTGTGAAATATTTTCTGAAATTCTTGGAAATCTTTGAAAATGATTTAAATCTATCTGAAATCTTTTCAAAATTTCAGAAATCTTTGTGAAATCTTCCTGACGTCTTTGAATATCTTTGAAAAATATTAGAAATTGTCTCGCAATATTTGACGATATTTATGAAATTATTGAAATCTTTTGAAAATCATTAGGGTCTGTGAATGCTTTTAATTCTTCTTCAATTATTAAAATCTCTAGGAAATTTTAATGAAATCTTTGTGAAATCTTGGACGTCTTTATAAATATTTGAAATCTTTGTGAAATATTAGGAATCTTTGTGAAATCTTAAAAATCTTTGGGAAATAATTGGAATCTTTCTGAAATCCTTGTGAAATCTTGGAAATGTTTAAAAATCATTGATATCTATTTGAACTCTTTCAGAAATATTTGAAATCCTTGTAAAATTTTTGCGAAATATTTGGAACATCATTAAAATCTTTCTGAAATCTTTGGAAATATTTGCAAAGTATTAGAAATAGTCTTACAGTATTTTACAATATTCATGAAATTATTGAAATCTTTGGGAAATCATTGAACTCGTTCTGAAATCTTTTTAATCTATCCAAAATCTTTGCAATATTTAAAATCTTAGGGAATCATTGAAATCTATCTGAAATTTTTGTGACATATTTAAAATCTTCGTGAAATTTTGGAATTCTATATAAAATCATTGGAATGATTGAAATCTTTGGAAAGTCACTAAAGTCTGTAAAATTTTCGAAATCCATGCGAAATCCTTATGAAAACTTTAAAATCTTTGGAAGATTATTGACATCCTTGTGAAAACTTTTATGAAATCTCAGCAAAATTATTTGAAATCTTTCAGAAAGAATTTAATTCTTTGTTAAATTTTTGGATATCTGTGCAAAATATTACAAATATTTTAGAAATATTTCCTAATATTTGTGAAATTAATCAAATCTTTAAGAAATCATTGGAATCATTGTGAAATCTTTTACACCTATCTGAAATCTTTTAAAAAAATCGTTGCAACATATTAGAAATTGTCTTCCAATATTTGACAATATTTATGAAGTTATTGAAATCTTTGGAAAATCTTTCTAAAGTCTTTGGAGGTCTTTAAAAAATATTAGAAACATTCTTCCAATATTTAAATGCATAATTATGAAATTATTGAAATCTTATTTAAAATCTTTTTAAAATCTTGGAAATCTTTGAGCATTCATTGAAATCTATGTAAAATATTTCGAAAATATTTGGAAATCTTTGCAAAATATTAGAAATATTCTTGCAATATTTGAAAATAATGTTATAAAATTATTGAAATCTGTGGAAAATCATTAGTATGTTAAATCTTTGAAATCTATCCAAATTCCTAACAAAACCTTTACAATCTTTGGGAGATTATTGAAATCTTTGTTCATTCTTTTTGAATTTCTGAATAGCTTTCAGTAATCCTTGAATTACTTGTGAGAACCTTGTTAAGCTTTTAAAATTTTTGCAAAATATTAGAAATATTTTGGCAATATTGGATAATATTTGTATTATTATTGAAATATTTGGGAAATTTTTGTGAAATCTTTCCGAAATGTTTGTGAATTCGTTCAAATCTGTCTAAAATCTTTACCAAATATTAGAAATAGTCTTGCAAAATTTGCGAATATTTATGAAATCTTTGGAAAATCAATAAAGATTGAATAAAATCTTTTAATTCTATCCGAAATTCTTGCAAACCTTTTAAATCTTTGGGAGATTATTGAAATATTTGTGAAATATTTCCTAAAATTTTGGTGTAATCTTGAAAATCTTTGGGAAATTATAGAATTCTTTGTGAAATTTTTATCAAATCTTTGGAAATATTTGTGAAATCTTTCTAAAATCTTGGAAATCTTTGGAAATCTATGAAATCTATCTGAAATCTTTGAAATCATTCTGAAGTTTTCGAAATCTTTGAAAAATATTAGAAATACTCTTGCAGTATTTTACAATATTTATAGAATTATTGAAATCTTTAAGAAATCATTGAACTCTTTGTGAAATCTTTGTGAGATATTAAAAATCTTTGTGAAATCTTGAAAATCTGTATAAAATCATTGGAATAATTGAAATCTTTGGAAAATCATTAAAATCTATGAAATTTTTTAAATCCAGGCGAAATCTTTATGAAACCTTTAAAATCTTTGGAAGATTATTGAAATGCTGGTGAAATCTTTTCTGAAATCTTTAAAAAAATTATTGAAATCTTTCTGAAAGGATTTAATTCTTTGTGTAATTTTTCTGAAATCTTGAATATCTTTGGGAAATCATTGCATTCTTTGTGAAAATCTTCGAAAATATTTGGAAAATCTTTGCAAAATATTAGAAATATTCTTTCAATACTTGACAATAATATTATGAAATTATTAAAATCTTTAAGAAATAATTGAAATCTGTGAATTCCTTTAAATCAATCCGACATCCTTCCGAAACCTTTAAAATCTTTGGGAAATAATTAAAAAATCTTTGTTAAATCTTTTTGAAATCCTGAATATCTTCGGAAAAGCATTGAATTCTGTGTGAAATCCTTATAAAAACATTAGAAATCTTTGCAAAATATAAGAAATATTTTGGCAAAATTTAATATTATTTGTGAAATCTCTTTGAAATCTTTACGATACATGGCAACTCCTTGTGAAATCTTAGAAATCTCTGAGAAATCATTGAAATCTATCTAAGGCCTTTGCAAAATATTGTAAGTGGTCTCGCAATATTTG
>JAAAKG020144913.1:0-33020 GCA_010014905.2 Druon quercuslanigerum
CTGGAAGAAATGTTGAAAATTTCCAATTTCTTAATAACGATTTTCGATTTTCGATTTTTTTGCGAAAATTTGCTAAAGTATTGAAAATTTTCGTAAAAAACTCCAAAACTATTTGCCCCCTACCTAAATCTCCGAAAAAATATTTAATTTTTAAAAATGTGGTTGCCAACTTCACGGGAGTGAGGAGCACCGTTCGTACTAACTATATACATTATTGTTATGGGATGCAACTTGTCCACTTGTTTATGTAATTGCCCATCGTTGATATGTCTTATCGAACTGTTAGTCTTACATTCCATTGCGGTTTCGGATTCTAATCTTTTTATTCCAGAATCTCGCAATTTTTTATTTTACAATCATATTTTTATCTGGTTTTTAAAATCGACAGATAAAAAAACTGTTTTGCAGCTGAGAATAACAGTCGTCTCCTCTTGACAGTTTTCACACGTCTTTTTTATGTTTGTAATCCCTGCCTTAGTTGACGAGTGAAGTAGCTTTTTCTCACAATTACCGCAATTAAAATAGTCTTTTATTTAATCTGCTGGCGGTTCACAACGTTTCTCTAAGAAATAATCTGTTATCTGCAAATAATGACATTCCGGTCCAGCACAAACCTTAAGTAATTCAATTAAATAATTACATTCTTCTGAAGTGAGACCAAAAGCAATACATGAACAAAAGAAACATGATTTTATTGTTAAAGTCCATAAAAGACGAAAATGGAAAGTTAGGTTTTTCTACCTTAATGTCATCCACATTTATTTTGCTTTCATCTCCATTACTATCTTCTAGTAAAACTTATTCTTCAGGAAAAACTGGTTCTTCTTCAGACAAATCGTCGCCTCCATTCTCTTCAACATTGAAGATTAATTAATTAATTAATTAATTCATTCATTCATTCATTCATTCATTCATTCATTCATTTAAAGTTCAGTCCAGAAGGGTTTAGGGTCGTGTTGTGTTGTTGTTTCTGCTGCTGTGTGAGTTGAAGGCGATCCGTAATCTGGTATACCTGCAAAAGAACTAAAATATAATATTTCAACTCTCAGGTGAACTATTAGGTAAACTCATAGGTGAACCATTTAAACTCTTATGAACTCTTAGGTTCTCTTAAGTGTTGAGAGAAAAACCATAAAATAATGTTTGAAAAAATAAAAAACTTAGAACATATTCAAAATTGAAAATTTTTGTCCTTTATTTCTTAAACTTTCATAATTTTAGTGATTTTAATAATATTAAGGTGTTTTTTGTATTATTTGTAAAAGGACACAGTTATGAAAATTATTTTTTGAACACAAAATATTTTTTCATAACTTCTTTAATTTTTCAAAAACTAATTTTGAAACTGAATTTATGAAAAAACCACTGTTTATTTTCTACATTTTTTATATAGATAGCTTACAATGTCCTCTATAAGCCCTATAAATATAAAAATGGAATCTTCCTTAGTTTTCGATAAATAATTAAGAGCGTACGTCGTGGCATGGTGTGCCCTGCGAAGTTCATGCATACGATTATAATATTCTTCTATTGTTTGTCTACTGTTTACATGGCTTTTCACATCGTGTGCATCGTTTCGGCCTGCGATTTTAAATATTTATTAATTGTTGTTGGCTAGATTCGCTGTTCACTCACCTGGTTTCTTTGGCACGTAAAGTTCCCTGCTTAAAATGACGGATAAAACCCGGTTAAAAACCGGTTAGAAGTGAGTTCTAACTGGCCATAATCGGTCTCTAACTAGATTTTGTCCTCAGGTTGTAACCGGTAGCTAACCGGTTTTTAATCAGCATGTTGCAATTTTTAGACCCGATTCCTAACCGGCCCCTATCCGAATTTCGTCTCCGGGTTGTAACCGGTACCTAAGCGGTATCAATCCGGCATACTGGAATATTTGTACCCGATTTTTAACCGGTTCTTAAATGGCCCCTATCTCAATTTCAACCCGAATTGTAACCGTCACCTAATTGGTTTGTAACTGGGTCCGCATAATATTTCTACTAATAATTTCGAGCATAAATTTACCGCAGTAATAAATGATAAGTCGCAAACTAAAGTTATTTTTGCCAAATCAATAAACAGCTTATTCTACGAATCAACGTGGGCGGGCGAACGCGGTTTTTAATTTCAATGTTATTTTTAAAACTTAGATTCCCCACGTTTCGCACAGGTCTTGCCGCTTTACATCAAAGACCGGCATTTCGCTAAAGCCGATATCATGTGTCATTTCACTCACGCAATCGCAGTCATTTTATTCCTTCTTAGTAAACCTAACAATAAATGTGAATTAAATCAACTTAATCTATATACATCTTTGATGGTTAAATAAGTATCGTTGAATTTGAGATTTAAGCATTTTATCATCTTACGGAGCGAGAGACTAAACATATGAGAAAATATTCCTTGCACTATAGTTTATATAACTTTCCCCCTATTTGAAAAGTGACACGATTTTATAAATATATATAATAAACCTTGCTTAATTCTTTCCGGAACACTTTTGTTAACCAGCCCCTATCCGAATTTTGTCCCCGGGTTGTAAGCGTCACCTCATCCTTGTCTATCCGGCATCATGTTATATTTTTGTACCCGATTCTTAATCGGCCTCTATCTGAATTTCGTCCCTGGGTTGTTACCGTTACCTAACTGGTTTCTATCTGGCATCGTATAATTTGTTCCCGATTCCTTAACGGTTTGTAACTGGTTTCTCAAAATATTTATACCAGGTTTTTAACCGGCCCCGATCCTAATTTCGTTCACAGTTTGTAACCGTTAACTAACCGATTTCTATCGGACATCATGTGAAATTGGTATCCGATTTGTAACTGGACCCATAAAAGAAATTTACGCAGATCTTATCGGATTCCTAACCGAAATGTATCCTTTTTCTGTCTCCGCTGTATAAGCGGCACTTAATCGGGTTCTATCTAAAAACGTATGTTTGTACGATGTACCTACGCGTGCCTTATCCCGGATTTAAAAGTATTTGGTTCTTGTCCATATCTTAATATATTTCTTACTAAATTTTCTTACTAAAATGTTTTTTATATCTAGAAATGTCCGAAAACATAATCGAAATAAATTAATATTTCTTTTGATCTGTTAAATGATCTGATATTATAGGAAAAAATTAAATCACTTCTTATGCTTTGCTTGGAAGATTACACAGAAAAAAGAGTTCAAGAACTTTCCCGAAGACCATTATATTCCTACGTATTTTGAAGCGCTGAATCCGAGTTTGAGGTCAAAATAGCACCTTATCTGATTAGTTTAGCACCTAATCTCCAAGAACTTTATTCTTGAGCATAAAAATAACGTTTTTGGACGGTA
Source organism: Druon quercuslanigerum (assembly GCA_010014905.2). NCBI lineage: Eukaryota > Metazoa > Arthropoda > Insecta > Hymenoptera > Cynipidae > Druon > Druon quercuslanigerum. The sequence continues at coordinate 3,328 of JAAAKG020144913.1, forward strand.
TGTCCCGAATTTACAGGACCAAGTTCTATTCTGACCTCAAATTGCGATTCAGCGCCTCAAAATACATTGAAGTACAATGTTCTCTGAAACATTTCTTGAACTTTTTGTTTGGCTAGTTCACAACAAAGAAGAAAAGGTGAAGAACTTTCTCAGAGACCATTGTATTCCTATGTATTTTGAGGCTCTAAATCTGAATCTCAAGTCAAAATAGCACACGTTTGTGATAAAATTTGCACAGTGATGATTTTTTTAATGCAAAATTAGGTATTACCTCTCCTGAATCCCAGAGTAAAAGTATAAAAGAATCAATTTAGGTTTTACAAGAAATATATAGGAATTTAATACTTTTTTAATTTCTACATTAAAGTACGCAGAACATGAAATGTCACATTAGAAAATTTTGCATAAAAGTGTTTTACGATTATTTTGTGTAGCTTGAAACAGTGATAAATAGTAAAAATAAGCCTTTATCTGAAGCGAAGCATTTCACATACAATTTCCATCGTGTACGGTAAAAAAAACACATTTCGATCAAAAAGAAACATGAGTCATGTAAGCTTGAACGCATAATAAGCATACATAAACTTTTATTAATGTATAAGTAAAAAAATTTGATCCAGATTACGCAAATAATGTAAATAATAGAGACTGGAATTGAAATACAACTTCTAACATAAGTGCGCAGAACAACAAATGACTTACTCACATGTAAATGACCAATACTGATCCTTATTACTTAAATTCCCCTGAATCAGACTTTGGGATTATCGGAATCTTGTTCCTCATTAGGATTTGCTGACAAGTCTTTGCCATTATCCTAGTCTTCTTCCTCATTAGGATTAGTAGCTTTATGTTTCTTCACAGAGTTCTCTTCCTCGCCTCTTCCATTGTCATCGCTGCTTACTCGTTCCCTCGCCATTTGTTAATTTTTATTCTCATTTTTCTGGCTTCTCTTTCTCTTGGGTCTCGGACCTCGATTTAATTCTGATATTTTTCTGCCGATGTAATCATTAGAATTCTTTAGGTGCTGAGAGATTTCATTCTCTGAAATTTTATTTTTCCTCGTCCAACCTTCGGATAGAGCTGTAAAAATAAATAAAGTGCTTATTTTAAATATTCCGAACTACCATCGTGCGGGTGAAATATACGATTCGCTGTTCACAACAATAATGCCACTCAATCGTACAAAATTTATTTGGGAGAAGCAAAAAAGGAGAGTTGAATTCGCAGTCTCAAATTACATTTTTTTAAATTCGGTTACTTCAAATTAAATTAAACTACAAAGAAAAGTGCATATTCGATCAAGTTTTTTACTAATTAAATAAAGTAATTTACGTTAAAAGCGTTTGAATTTGAATAATTTTTAATCGAAAGTTTTAACGTGTTTAGAATTAAATGAAAATTTCCTATATAGATTACAAGAAGTTTAAAGTTTTACTTTTGCAATGAATTACAGTCGAAATTACTTAAATAAATTGCAAATTTTGAAACTCAATCGAAACGCCTTAAGAAAAATTTGTGAATACCTCTAAATCCTCTCATATCTTTTGAAAACCCATAAAACCTTTTACAATATTCGAAATACTACAAAAAATCTTTGATATTCTATGGAAACATGGGAATTCCTTAACAGCTTCGATATCTCATGCATCTTAAAATTCCCTATAAAACTTTCATTTTAATCCTCATGAAAAACTTGTGCAACTATGCAATTCCTCACTCATTCTATTTTTAACAAAGAAACAAATTTTTCGAAAAGCAGACTCACCATAAATTGCATTCAGTTTTGTTTCACCTAGACCCGGCTTTTTATCATTCGATTGATGCGCATTGCTCCTTCTCCCAAGAACAGTATTGTTTTTAATTCCTCATCCGTGAATACTAGCCGCGCCAAATTTTGGATATACCTTCTTGGCTTCATGTTTATTCTGTATCGCATTCTATCATACAGAACTTTCTCTATCCATACGCCAAGCCCAACGTGAATCTATGACAAAATTACGTTAAAGAAATTTAGTCAAAACCATTTAGTTGACAAGATTTAAATTTAAAAAAGTGTCAAGTATTAATTTTCACATATATTTTGCCTTCATGGTGATGACATCTTCGAATCCACATTCAAGCATATCGCCAGTCTCAATTGTCTTCTGTACATTTTAATTTGTTGAATCGTCAATATCTTGAATAGTTTCTGCAATAAAAGATAAGCACACACATTGATACCTTCCGGTTCTGTGATTGATTGAATGTTACGTAAAAGTGATCGTTTGGGCACTCTCCGTCTTCTTCAAAAGTCCTTAAGTTCTCGACAACTCCGAGTACCATACATCGGAAATGGTCTGTTCGTTCTCTGAAGGCTACTATCTCCTGATGTTCCTTATAGATCTTTACTTTTTCCAAAGGCTTCCTGGTGGAAGGATTGAATCCGTCCGGAATGTGTTGTGGGTTCCAAAAGATAACAAGATCCTGGTCCAAATTCGAGACCGTTGCTCGATTCTGATTAGTGGAGATAGGCATGAGAGTTTTTCGAGCCGGCGACTTCCCGGCCCTTTTGGTCCTTCGTCGACGTAGGACTCGCCTCGGGCTGACGCCCGGTAGTGGTGGCTGCCGGAATCGACCGAGAGGAGAGATTGATATTACCGGTTTGTCGATCTGTTTCACCTCCTGGTGATGATGTTCACGGGTGTTTATCACCTCCTCATGATGCGTTGCCTCGAGTTCTATCACCTCCTGGTGATGAGTTTAGCCGTTGGATATAACCTCCTGGTGATGGCCGGCGTGTTGCTTCGGGGACTCCTGTCGACCGTTTTGAATGGGGACTATCGGCTCCTGCCGGTAGTCGTTTACAGTGCCGACCAGCACCCGTCGTTGACGAGACGGTGATGGACCTTCCGCCCACTAACACTACGCCTTTCTCTTCTTATAACTTCGCCCCACCATCCAGAGAGATCACGAGGCAGCTACTCTTTCGGACGACCCGGTGAGACCTCCGAAGGGATTCGAAGTTACAAGACTCAACGAGCTGTCAACTCTTCCCTAGGTGCTATCGGATGGGTCGGCCCGGATAGAAGAGTTGACAATTCTTGGGTGAGAAGACGGCTTTCAGTGTAGGAAGTTTGACAATATTTTTATGTTATGATTTCGTTCTTAAAAGAACGGATTGTAAAATTCAATGAAGAAAGAAGAGATTGTAAAAATACACAGGTTTATTATCTATCTCCGTCGGCTAGACGCAGAGAGAGAGAGAGAGAGAGAGAGAGAAGTTGTACTCGCTTGAGCTAGTCGGAAGGCAGAGTCAACTCCGTGGACAAAACGCGTTCTTTTAAGTGCTAGCGCGTCGGCTCTCCCACTCCGCTGGCCGGGCTGTCGCTCCCACTCCGCGCGGAATTCGCGTGAGGGAAACCTCGTCGCTTAGTCTCCCACTCTCCGTTGATGGTTCAATAAAAGTGGCGCTTGTTGGTAATTGGCGCGCCGTTTGCACGGGTGCGTAATTGGTTTATTTAATTTGAAGTGCGCGGCCGAATTTAATTTCTTTGTTACGCTTCGTCCCTCTCTGTATCCAGCGTTACACTTTGTTATAATTGGTATTGCCTTAACCTCCTCAACCTATGTAATAAAATGATCCCGTATAATGATATTAAACCCTAGAAAGTGTGCGGGTCTGGTAACAAGACACACGTATTCTTATGGATTTTGCGTTGCTGAATTCAAATTCGGTATCAAAAATCACATATCACGTCATGTTTGAGCCATAACCTCAAAAAATGACAAAAAATCATGCACTGAGGCAAATAAATTTCAAAATAATGCCAGTGATGCAAATTTTCACTTCAAAAACATGTCGACAACTGTGAAGGTTCAACCCTTGCCTGATATCAACTTATTTAACATAACTTTACCCAACAGAACCTGACCTCACCTAACCTGAATTAACAGAAATTTATTGAACTACACGTAAAGCTCTGGAACCATATTTTCCCAGTATTAAATGTGTGCTACATCGAATGGGTCAACTCCAGCCTAAACTACAAATAAATCTAACCTAGCCTAACCTAACCTCAAGAAACACAATTAAACTGATTGTGTTGTCCCGTTGTTTTTGCGGTACTGTTTGAATCAGCTTGGGCTTAACCTGCAAAGATGTCAAACCTATCTTAACCTAAAAAACCTGGGCTAACCTAACCTAACTTAACTTTAAGTAAAACAATTAAACTGATTGTGTTGTCCCGTTGTGTTTACGGTTCCGTTTCATTCAGATTCGGCTTAACCTACATAGAGGTTTAACCTATCCTAACCTAACAAAACCTGAACTAACCTAACCGATTACGCTGGCAACCCTGTTCTTGCATACTTTCATATTTTGACAATAATAGCAGTAAATGTCTGGAGTTTCGTAACCGCTTGTTGCTAGCATTATTCGCCTGTGTCTGTAACCAGGGCACTTCTACGTGGTGGCGGTTGGTAAACGGCGTTCATGCCTCTCCAAAACTTCCAGTGACTTGATCATTGTACACGAGTTGAATAAAAAAACAACATTAATTTTTGAATGATTTTTCACAGCACACGTACAATGTCTTGTGTTCTTCTGTGGTTGTTGCCAAATAAAATGAAACCACTCGGTAACCCTCATATTTTAGGTTAGAATTTGGATGAAGTATAGCTGTAAAACTTTGCTTCCGCGGTTTATCCGCAAATTTGAGGATATATTTTTAAAAATTGATTACCTGTTTATGATGCAAAGTATTGTCTGTCACTAGCCACTACATTTTGCCATCTTTCTGGCAATTGTCGGACACCATCTCGAAAAAACTATGCGTCTTTTGAGGCGATGCACGAATCGTCTGGAGAGTACGGCGGGTGGAGTAAGACTTCCCATTTTAAAGATTCCAAGTATGTCTTGACGGGTTTTGCGACATGTGGCCGAGCATTGTCATGTTGCAGAATAACTTTATCGTGTCTCTCTCGGTTCTGTGGCCGTTTCTCCTTCAGTGCACGGCTTAAGCGCATCAATTGGGTTCAATACCGGTCCCCTGTGATGGTTTCACTCGGTTTCAACAGCTCATAATATATCGCACCTAGCTGGTCCCACCAAATGCAAAGCATGAACTTGGCACCGTGAATATTCGGTCTGGTCGTTGACGTGGGGGCATGTCCGAGCGTTCCCCATGATTTTCTGCGCTTGGGACACCGTCGTACATACAGGTCCGGAAACTCTGGTGGAGGGGATGTAGTAAAGATGTCTCGCGATTTGAAGCTTTGCGCAGTGATCTTAAAGTAGCGCGAATTTAAATATTAATAAAAGATACTTTATTACGAAGTTTATTAATAAATAAATTTATCACGCTATGAATTATTATTATTATAATCATAAATTTTACACTATTATATCAATATATTCATTAATAAAAACATAATTTTATTTTAATCGATACTCACTAAAAAATATTTTAAATATTCAAATCTTTAATAATTACATAAGTAACTCTATGGATCAGTGAGGTGAAGCAAAAATGATCTTTCTCAATTAAGTACATTTAATTAATGTTTCAAATTCTTACCTGAGCAATAACTTTTCCTTCCAAGTCACGCTTTATATATTGAGTAATGATACATTCCGGTTTAAAATGTCTTTCACAAATAAAACTAGACGATCTCAGAACCCTGATGCCGGGAATTGAAGCTTCCCATGCTTGGCGCAATTTCTCGTCCTTGGAGACTAAATACTGAAAATTTTTTATCCTTATAGCACGACTTGTTCGGGCACTGCGGCACACTACATACACTCGTCACGATGAAAAACTACCACAAAGTATTAATAATTATAAGCGTTATAAACAATAACACATGATGAGGCATCATTATCTTATGGTCCTTTTTTTGTTGGAAAGTTGTTTGGCTTTGATTAGAGGTTAAGCGTAGCACCGGCACACGACAGCAAATGTTTACATAGTCCAACATGATAAATTACCAAAAATTAATCATTATAATTAATGAAACATTTGTAAATATCTTCCTCTTCTTTTTCTTTGACGAATGTTTAGCCATAATTAGGTGTGAATTAAGTAAACACGCAGTACACGCGAACGGGGAACGCGCATGAGTTACGAAACCTAGACCCACCTAGACTATACAGTGTGTACACTTCTAGATCACAGCGCTCCATTAGGTGGCGAGCAGTGGCGAGTTTAAGAACTACGCATTGCTTCAAATTTCGAGTCACCCCCACCACCGGAGTTTCCGGACCTGTATGCACGACCGTGGCTTGGGATTGTCGTAGTAGACTCATTTTTCGTCGCCGGTCCCGATGCATACGGTGAGCCTCAGCCGCAGTTATCTCCAAATGCAAACAAAAATTCACTAATATGGTGCTGTCGTTATGTTAACAGATGTCCAAGCTTACTGTATAAAATGTTTGACCTGCATGTTTCAATCGGCTGTTGGAATGTTACCATTATTCAGATGTAGCGTGGATATAGGCAATTATTCCAATACTTGTATTGCACAATTAAACTTTCGAATAAGATCTGACTCCATATGTTCCGCGACTTTGGTAAGGTTACAAAAAGTGGCACAAACTTTAAATTCAACAACGTACTTTCTTTAAAAAGTTAAGAAGACATTGCTCGTCTTCAGTCAATTATAAGTTATGCAGTGATTGAAAAGACATTGCACGTCTTGGGTAAGACGAGTATTCAACGGGTCGGCCGGACAGTAAGTGTTGTGCGAGAGCGGTCGACTCGAACGCAAGGGGTGAGGGGACGCTGCAGGGAGCGGAAATTGGAGTAGGGAGACACGAGAGTAGTCAGCGAGGTTGGTACCGTAGCGTCCTATGGTACTCGCGCATGGTATGCGTATCGCTTGGTGAAGCGCGTGCCATGTGATCTACCTATATCCCTACACGGCATGTGACGGCCCGATAGTTTCACGCGCAAAATTCAAAAATCTGTATTTCATCACCATTAACACAAGAACGGACTTATAATTTGAAATACAAAGTATGCTCCACGTAAAGCACAAGTTTCCCGCCGCACAAGTCCCTAGAATAACAATATTATTAAAAGTTTACAATGTAATAAAAAAAGTTTACAATTTAATACTAAAATTCACTTTTAATTAATGTCATTAATTTAAATTACGGAATACTTCTGCACTCGATTAGTTACTCTTATATCCAAATTCGGCGCTTAATTTTGAATGTCCGGGAGGTGCTGCCCCGCAGTAGTAAGGAAAACAAACAATTAGAACCCCAGATTGTTACAGGCATGTAACAATCTAGGATTGTGTTGGGTTGATTCTCTGGCCACTGGGGGCAGCACCTCCCGGGCATTAGAAATTCAGTGCGATATTTAAATTGCAATACTATTAATTGAAGCAAATACACTAATGTTGAACGCAAATGCGTTCAATTCTTTAATTTAATAATATTAGATTGTTGATTATAGCATTTTATTGGCACTAATCATTATTTCAGAGAAATGAGAGAGAGGGAGAGAAAGAGAGAGAGACATGGTATTGGTTGAGCGAACCGACTCTAGATATAAGGATATGGAATAAATTTACTAATTCTATAATTTTATCATCTAATAAATTAATTGATTGTTTGATTAATGTTTATTAATATGCGTCGAATATTAGGATATTGTTATTCTAGGAACTTGTTTTGAACGCATTGGAATGCGAAACATAACGCAGAATCGTGACTTGGACTTGTTTTTACCAGTAGAATATTGTGTGGGTGAAATGTTCATCTGATGGGAAACCTTTTTATGTACTTTGTTTTTCGCGTATTATTTAAAGGAATGTTGTTATGAACCAGTTGAGCCTAGCTTTAACTGGATTAATCTAGAAATATGCCGGATTTAACTTGATTTTTAACTGCGTTGATGTAACTAAAATATTTATCAAATCGTCAGTAACTTTTTTGGATATAGAAGATAAGACGTTTCGTATATTGAAGCATGAAATAAGATTCCAGTTCGTAATTTATATTACGTGCTAAATGGGAGTTTTTCTCGAGCTCGAATTAGGTCAAATCTGAATAACAGATTGCGTCAGGGTTTATGTTATGATTTAACTAGCTGGGGGTGCGAATTCGGGCTTTGATTGGTTTAATGAGTATGTAAGGGCTAGAGTAGCATTGCGCGGGAGATGTACGGGTCGATGCGCGATCCGCGAGCCCGCGATCTTGATGAATTGGAGAGATCAGATTTTTGACCAACTCGCGGCGAGAAACTTGTGTTTTCGGAGAGCACACTTTTAAATTCACATTTGTAATATCTTGTTTGTGTTGATTCATGAAAATAGAATACTTGGCAATTGCAATAGAAATCAGTGTTTTACTGTGACTTAACCCTACCCAGTGAATAGTCTAAAATATTAATACTTTTATAATAAATAATTTTCTTTCAAAATATTATTGGAATTATATTCGGAAGTTTCAGCGAGGAAAGGACATCCGGGGTGACGAGAGAGGCAAGCCTCTTTCGTGGAGCAACCCACCCTTCTAGTAAGGACGTTTCGAGAGTGACATCCTAAATGTCAAATTAAAATAAATTTAAAAAACCTTTAAAATTCGCGCGCAAAATTTCAGGGACATCGCAGGCACTTACCACTGCAGCGATCTATGGAACAACCGCGGAAGCGAAGTTGTACACCAATATTTTTCAAAAATGCAAGAAAGAATCAAAAACTAATTAATTTCAGTGTTGCGTAAGTGCTCCCATATGCAGAAGTATGCGTATTGTTTGCAAATTAAAAAAATTCCTACAAATTATGTATCGTGCGATTTATAGTGATATCCACCCGGTAACCCGTGCTTAAAAAGTGATAATTAAATAAAAATGTTATCTAATATCTGGAGGTGCAGTCAAATAGAGTGAAAACAATAAATTTTTTACAATATTTAAAAAATATATCTCTACTGTGCACAATGTAAAAATAATGTTGTAATTTATTTTTCTGCGTGCGTTGAATGTGCACTCGGTAACCTTTCTAACAGCTGAATTACTTATCGTCTCTACAAAAATGATTATTGTACCTTTAAATTGGTATTTTCCGTAATATTTTGGATCACAATTGATTACAGTTGGTAACAGTTAAAATTAGCACTACATTAGGAAATTAACGTACTTGAGAGAGCGCTATCGTCGTAAGCATTGTCCATTGGCTCTGCTGTACTGCCAATGATTTCTTGCACTTGTAAACAAAAAAATGTCTTCCTTCACTGAATTCCTTCCGCCTCCTGTTGATGATAATTTATTAAAAAAATACAATTCGTAAATATAATAATAATTATAATTATGTTTAAAATTTTCATTTTACCTCTTTTAAATGTTTCTTACCGCCAAACGCTCAATTTCCTTCGGGTGTCGCGTTTTATATTGTCCCATAAAACTTTTATTTTGTTAGCAGGACGATATTCGGGAGATAGGCCTTTTGCTCTAAAAGTGCAACAAATTTCCTCCCATGCCTGTGATTTCTGTTTGCCGCTTACTGCATTAGTTTTTTACATTCAACAGTACTTCTAGATTTATCCACAATCTGTAGAAGGGTCTGTTTTTCTGCAATTGTGAAATTTGCACCTCTTTTTCTACCGTTTTTCTAAAAAAAATGACCCCGCATCGAAAACCACTTCTGGGCACTACAGACCACTACGCGCAGGAGTGGTTTTTCGATTTGTAGAGGTCTGTAGTAATTATATAGTGTGTAGAGGTCTGCAGTGATTATTGTGTAGTGTATAGTGGTTGTGTAGTGATATATTTATGGGTGTAATAATATAATGAAATCTCTTCATCAAGGTGAACTTATTTATTTATTTAACATACATACAGAGATTAACGTGTTTTTTTTGAGAACCACAAAAAAATCCAGAAAACCAAAAGATAAGAAAAAAAAGGAAAATGTGAATTCATTTCAATTGGTTTTTTGTTTCGCAACCCATGCTGCCCTTACTGCCGGGTTCCTCGGCTTAGTCACAACGTTGTTACATTTGAATTTCGCCTTTTGGTTCACGAAACTTACTGCAGCACTTTGCTCAAGTGAAGGATTCTTTTTTCTTCAAAATCTGAAAAAATAATAAATATATACCCTAAAAAAGCTAAAAATTACATTTATGTACATAAGACAAATAGTGACCTTTTATGGTACCAAGTTTTTTCGAATCGAGGGCTTTTTTTGTTTCACATCCTTTTTTATTGCGTTGCATTTACCTCCAGTAACGATTCCATTTTCCAATTCGTATTTCGAAAAAAAAAAACGGTGAGCAATGTATTGACGTATTTTCCATCGTCTTCCCGTAGATATATGTGCATGAACACATCTTTTTCAATGTACACTCCCGGATAAAGTTGTAACATGTTTCTTTTATCCGTAGTTTTGCTGATGTCCATTACTGGTAGAGGTTCAAATTCAATCTGCAAACCATAAAATCGATCATACTTATAGAGCAGCAAAACATTCACTCAAAACTTTGAGTATCCTATGAAAAAAATTCATGTGGATAGCCACATGGATTTTTATCATAAGGTAGACTTAATCGTTGATTAGTAATATCGGTGTAACCTTATCATCAGAGATAGATGAAGGTGCTGGTGAGTCATCCTGCTCAACACATTCTGGGTCGGAAATTCGTTGCTCAGCAGCTACTGTCTAAAAAGATAAAACATCTTTAGATTATATTATCGCATTAATTAATATTTTACTTTTTCACTTACTACTTCATTGTTTTTTTCTTCTGGTGGAGTCATATCGCTGTCGCTAATACTGATAGGTTGTTGATATTCCTAAAATTCAATTTGGTTGCTCTGAAAACAATGATTTAAAATAATTATTTTACAAATATACATAATTTTCAAATAAAGAATCGATTTTCATATTCATAATAATAGGTTATATATTTAAATTTTTATTTATGACAATTACAAGAAACATTTCGAGAAATTTATGAAATAAATAACAAGAAAACTTATGTCTTTACAGACAATGCTTAAAAGTAGAATAGCTATTGCTATCAGCTCCTGTACGCGGAAAACTTGTATAGAACGACACGTCGTGGCTTTTATGTTTTAAGCGACTAATTGCAGCTTGAACCGAGGGGTCGATTTTGTCAGTAGTCCCTGATAAAAGACATAGATTCTTCAAGAATAAAGAGAAAACAAAAAATTACTGTACATAGTATACAACATACCTTCAATTGGAGCTGAAACAGTAAATTTACTGAGCCCGTCACTCAGAGAGTTACTCAACGTCAATTGACCACCTTTCTTCTGTATGCTGTATTTTGCGTTCTTAAACTTATGATACAGTTTATCATTGTAGGATGTCAGGTTATTTTGTTGCTGCTCAGAGATTATAATAGAGAACCTCAATTCGATCAGATAGAAACTGACTCCATAATTGGACTTCCGCACCAACTGGCTCCCAACACTTAGAACCTTACTCGTGAATAAAGGCCAACCACTTTGCAAGTGAATGTAAGTTTTATTTCGATTTTATTTTCGATTCACCCTTTCGACTTGAACGTTCGCTTTAGGGGAAGCCGTTGCAATAAAAACATGTTCTATATTATTATCGGACAGAAACGATTTGAATTCGTCGGACGTAAAACAGGAGCCGCGATCAGAGACAATGGTTTTCGGCCTGCTGTAATTTATAAAATGATTTTGTAACGCGTTTATTGCTTCTTTCGAATCAGTCGTCTTAATGGGATATAATTTAAGGAATTTTGTGAAGCCGTCTATTACCAGAAAAACATGTTGTTTGGAGGAAAGTTTCCTGTCTGCTGGACTATAGTGGTCGATATGAAATGTCGAAAATGGGACATTACCTTTAGGAATAGGGTTTAGAAAACCTTCTTTCCTGCCAATGATCGGAGAGAACGCAATACATTTTAAGCAATTGCTAATCTAATTCTTAACTTTAGCTATAAGGTTTGGGAAACAGTAATTTTTTATGTTCGAATTCGCAGTTTTCTCGCTCACTACGTGCCCTAAGTTGTCGTGGTAGTTGTGAATCGCATGATTCTCCATCTCTTCCGGGACGTAAAAGAGAAGGTCGTCACCATGCTTGCGATATAAAATACCGTTCCTCATCTCGTAGAATTTATGTTGCGTTTTCTCGAGTTTGTCGCTTAATTGACAAATTTGCTTGTCTCGATTTTGACAGATAACTACATTTGACTCTAATGAGTTTACTTCGACGATCATAATATTTCGACTAAAGGCATCCACATGACACACTTTGGAGCCTGGTCTATGTTCGATGGTTTTTTCGTATCGTTCTAATTCGAAGGCCCATCTCGAAATTCTGTCATTTACGTCCTTTTTCTCCAAAGTTTGTTTAAGAGAGTTACAGTCGGTAAGTATTTTAAATTTAATACCCTGCAAGTACACTTTAAAACGTCGAAGAGCATAAATGATCGCAAGGGTTTCCAACTCGAAACTGTGGTACCTGGTTTCGTAATCGGAAGTTTTTTTGAAAAATAAAAAATTGAATGCAGTTGCTTATCTGCCGTACGTTGAAGCAACACTGCTCCGAAACCCACTTTACTAGCGTCGCAGTGGAGTTCTGTTTCGTCTTTTGGATTATAAATGCTGAGAACTGGGGCTGAGATTAATTTTCGCTTAAGAGTTTCAAATGTTTGCAATTCTCATTCTGTAAATTTAAATGTGGAATTTTTTCGAAGTAAGTCATAAAGTGATTTGGCAATAATAGAAAACCCTTTAATAAATTTCCGGAAATAGGAGCAAAGGCCAAGGATTTCTGAACATCATGTGTGTTTTGCGGAATTGGAAAATTAGTTACTGCTTCTGTCCTTCTTTCCGTAGGTTTTACGCCCTTTTCCGAAACTTTATAACCCAAGTCTTCTATTTCAGTTTGAATAAATTTACATTTTTCAATTCTCAGTTCGAGTTTGTTCTTGACCATAAGTAAAAAGACTTTTTCTAACGTACGGAAGTGTTGCTCCAAGGTTTCGCTCGCAATCATAATATCATCCAGATATGCAACTACTTTGGCTGTTTTGATCAATTCAGAAAATACACTGTTGACGAAACGTTGAAATTTTGACGGGGCAACTTTGAGCCCGAAGGGCATCTTAAGGTATTCGAATTGTCCTAACGGAGTCACGAAGGCTGTATATTTAAGAGAGTCCATAGCAACTGGAATATGGTGAAAACCATCCTTAAGATCGAGTAAGCTAAAATACTTTTTATTTCGTAGCTTGTATAGTTCGTCTTCAATAGGAGGAAGTGGGTAGTTGTCGCGTAAAAGAAGTTTATTTAAAATTCGATAGTCAATGCATAATCTCGGAAGCCCACTTTTTCTTTGAGTCAAAACAATCGGAGAGGCATAAGGCGATTCACTTGGTTGAATGACTTTACTTTCTAATAACGAATCTAAAATTTGTCGTAATTTTTCTTTTTCGAAAAAAGATAATCTTCTAGGATTTATACTGAAAGGTTCATGCTCTATAAGCCTAAGCGTTAGTTCTGTATGAACATTCGGCGAATCCGGCCTTGCCGGTAAAACATATTTATTAATGAACAAGTCATTCAACCTTTTTCGCGTAGAAAAATCTAAATTCGGATTAATCTCAAGCGGAACGATCATTTGATCGGTCGGAATTTCGATGTCAAAAATTTCCTTAGTCGCTTTTTCCTCATTTTCCGGAAGTGCTGTCAAACCTAAATTGAGAGCCCATAAGGGATCACAACCTAAGACAACAGCACTAGACATAGTGTTATCCGCTACTACAATAAGTTTAATTTTTTTTATGACATTCTCGAACTGGACATTGGCTGAAATCGAACCTAAATAAACAAGTGTGCTATTATTAATGCCAGTATACTTACGTCCGTCGCATGGAGTAGTACATTCTGTGGGTACGGAACCTTTTTTTATAAAGCTGATAGGGCTACCGGTGTCCAGAAGAGTAGCCAACATCGACGAGCAGCCTGTCTCTCCAACGTCTAGGTCGTACTTTAGTGTCTGGAAGCTGTTGGTGTTAAGTGGATTTTCTTGCGTTTCCTCAATAAATTTTCCCTTGAGCGAAGTCTCAGCTATGTTGGATACTTGTTTGTCCGAAGTAGTGTTCGAATATTACTGATTTGTTGTCGTTGTTGTGGCAGAAGTTTTTTGTTGGGACAATCTTTTGACACATGACCCATTTCGAAACAACGGAAGCAGGCTCCTTTTTGCCTTAACGGTAACTTGCACTCGGTTGCTAGATGTCCGAATTTGCTGCAGTTGTAACATCTTGCTGTTGGCCGACCTGAACCAGAAGCTGAAGTTGAAGCAGAAGATTCCTTTGATATTATAGAAGTTTTCGATTCGTTAAGCTTGGGAGAAGAGCTCCGCGATGACTCGGATTTCGTAGGGTCCTTCTTTAACGATATTTTTTCAAAGGCCTTCAAAAGCTCTTTTTTCTCTTTAAATTGCTGAATCCTGGCTTGATTTTTCATACTGGTATCCGGAATTCCGTCAATCAAATAGTCCATAATTTCATCTTCAGGAATAGGCACTGCATTGCCGAAGATCAATTTCTCATGAAAGTACTCGTTGAAGGTCTCGCTTGTTCTCCAATTTCGCTCCTCAAATTTTCTGAAAAGTGCTAACTTGTTAGGTCGATGGTCAAACATAGTTGCAAGTTCAATAAACAAGTCGGTGACAGCTATCCCAACGTATTCTGATTTGGACTGAACCCATTGAAGGGCTTTGCCCTTTAGTTTTGCCGCAAATAGGAGACGAGCATGAGCGTCATCTAAGTCGTATGTTCTGGTCAAAAGATCGAATTGGTTTTTCCACTTCGTATAATCAGAGTTCGACCCGTCATAGTCGCTCAGAAGTTCCTTCAAAGAAGAGATATTAATGCGATGATGAGTCGCAGCTTCCTGGTTTTGGGTTCTCGGAGATTCTCGTAGTATCTGGTTTTCTCTTCGTGCCAGATCTAATTCACGCTGTAATAGAACGCGCTATCGTTGAATTAATTCCATTTCTCTTCTCATCATATTGTCGATGGTTTCAGAAGTGTTTATCACAGGGGTCGACTCTCTCGAAAGCTGTTCGTCATCTTCCTCACGATTTAAACCTAAGTCATCTTGGCATTGACCATTTTGGATACCTGAAGCCACTGTAATCCAATCTTCCGAAGGGTCGTCATCCGTAAGACGTTTTATTAGATCTGCCTTATTTCCAGAAGTTAGCAAATCAATATTCTTTAACACTTCCTTCAAGGTATTCAGTGTAAACATTGTCGGGATAATTTTTGAAGGGCTCGGCATCTTGATATTTTCACTTAACACGAATAAAAAATTTCTGATCTAAAAGAGAAATTCCGTTACTCGTGTCGAAAGGTTTCCGCGCAGACTTAAATTGACTCGAGGCAAAACAGAAGGTTCACTTGTCACTAAGCAGAAGCGTTATTAACACCGAAGATTTTAATCGAGCAAAAGTATCACTAAGCACCAAGGGTAAAGACTACACAGAAGTGTCACTAAGCACTCGAAGTAATAACTGAACAGAAGCGTCACTGAGTACTTAGGGTAGTGACTGAACAGAAGTGTCATTAAACACGGAAGGGTTATGTTTACTGGCGACGGAAGGTTAGGCTAGGTTCACTCATAGCAGAAGCGTCATGGGTAACGGAAGGTTGGATCACTTGCCGTGACGTAGGGCAGCACAGGCGATAAGAGCTCCGTCGCTCGTTCACTTTCGCAAACACTGAAGCATTTGAGACTGGCGTTCTCAAACCGCCATTTTCTTGCACTTATTCTCTTTAGCGTCAGACGCACTAATCACTTCACGCACTAAACACTTCCATCGATGAGGACTTTCCCAATAAAATAACACATATTCCTTTTAGAAGTTCATTGCACAAAAGGCGATTCTCTACCCGATTTACAAGTACAAGCCATACCGTGACCACAAAACGTCATTACGCTAAATTTCGGTTTTTAGGCTTTTCCGAGCACCAACTGACTCGAATAGTTAACAGAAGACCGGCGCGGTAGTTGTATACATATGGGATGTATTTCACTTCTAATTTTGTAATACGTTTGGTTTAAAATAGGTTTATTGTCAACAATAACAATTACATGATGCGTATGTATAGGCGGATGTCCTGAGACTGACTCGTTCTGAGGCGGTTACGCTACAGCAGCGCCGCCTAACGTTGGAAATACATAATCGTAATTTGAAATCGCTCACATTTGATACATTTTTGGTTTAAGGTAAATGTCCCTATTTGTGACCATGTAAAGAGTTTCTCTCAATAAATGCATTATGTTGTTTTTAAAATGCATGTCAGCTTGAAAAGGATTTAACTTGAGGATAAATATATTTATTTAGCATTAATATAAATAACTAAGCACACATTACTTGCCTTACTTTATCATTTAATTAATTTTTTTAATTACTTGCATATGCACATATTTGTGTCCACCGTGTCCCTATTTGTATCTATAGCATGCCTATATTTGTGTCCATCTTGACCCTATTTGTGTCCATGGAAGGTCCCCATTTGTGACCGTCAAATTGAGATATTTTCTTAAACAACTGAGAGGCTTTTGTTCGTGTTTTTCATCACAATGAATATTATATTCAACCGCTGGTCATTAGTTTTGAAACCATGTGGGATTGCAGAACTAGGCATGGCATTATTTCCGAACTCATATTGGTATCGAAAACATGAGTACATGATTGCACTTGTGAAATCAAGTACCATGTACTGACCCTTCTGAATTTTAAGATATCGAAAAAGCATTTTTGATAGACGGAAATTCAATTTTGAATAAATGAAAAAAATCATTTCAGGTCTTCATATAAATAAAAGTGAGGAAGAATAGTGAAAATGCTGTGAATGAATTCGTTTAATCATCGCACTTTTATTGAATAAAACATTGTCAAAGATCTATTATTAAATTGAAAACAAGGCATATTGACAGAATATTTAATTCGTGAACTACCGTCTTATTTTTCGCAATGGAAAAATATAATCAAAATCCCTCAATTGAAATAATTACTTTTGATTTAATATCCTTAAAGAATGCAAATAAGCTTGTTCATGCGAATAGAAGAGAAAATGGTCTTAAATTACAAAAATAAAAACCAATTTCCTTCCACAATTAAATAAATAAATTTTCGAATAATCTTATCCGTTTGAATAGTGAAAATGAAAGGCAAACATGACGATGGAATACAATCACTTTTTGTATAAATATTTAATGCAATCACTTTCACACTCTTTTATTCTTAGTAGCAGCTTCCTTCTTTAAAGCAATTTGAGTTACTGTTTTTGGCGCTTCCGCTGTAGTCTTTTTTTTCTTCTGCAGCCTTTTTCATTTGTTCAGCTGCAGCTTTGCCTTGTTCCTTTCGTTCCTCAACTTCACGTCTGTGTTGAATTTTTTCTAGCTCTTTATTACGGTGAAATTCTAGCCATTCAGCTGAAGTTGCGACCGACGGAATTTTGACTTATGGCTTCCTTTTTTTCGAATTCGATTGATTTTCTTTAAGGGGCCAAAATACAGTTTCTTTGAAGACAGATGGAACATTGGGAGGGATGTCCAATTCGACTACAGTGAAAAGATAGTTAATTTTAAATTATTGAAAAAATTATATAAAATTCATTGTAGAAACGCAATTATACCGTTGACGTTTTCGATTTGGGTTCAATATTCTGCAGAATATGTAAAGTGCTTATCCGGTCTCTGTCACAGTCGTTCTCTGGCAACCTTAATGAAGAATTGAAATACGTTTTTCACACTGAACGCAATTAATATATTTATGAAAAAAGTTTACCGTGATGCGCAAGATACGCTGGTATTTTCCATCCGTTAGTTGACGAATCCCATTAGAAGGGCTGTAAGAATCTGCCACATTGATGTTAATTTTTCCGGAATTCTCGAGTGATTCATGAAAAACTGAATCGAAATTTGATTCTTGCAAATTTGATGTGTCTTGGATTTCAGCTTTTCCAGTTTCTTTATTCTCGTCAACAACAATGACTGCGATCGTGGAATTGTTAGTATCACATTCTTCTGCGCAAGAAACTTCAGATAACCCTCCTTGAACATCATATGAAAAAACAGAAAAATATTAGTGAAATAACATAAGGTAAATACATCAACTGTTAGCCTATTAAAATTTTTCGACTACAAAACAAGAATAATAGGTGATTCATTTTCAGTGTAATAATTCAAATTCTTATTGCACGAGTAAAATATACTTTTATAATACTAATTTATTTGAATTTAACTTTCACTATTGACTTCAATTCATGTGTAGAGTTCAAATACATCATTCAAAATTACTTGTACCGAAATTTCGGTACATGTAGCCACGGCCTTCAAAATTTCGACACTCACAAACATAACCACAAACTTGAAATGTGCACATGTATTTTCTTAGAAATAAAGTGTGTAATAAACTTGCATTGCTGACCGCAGATGGAAGAATTTCAATCGTTGCCCTCATCTCCGCGTGGAACCGCGGACGCGAACCACAATCACCACAAAAATGGGTGAAAACCGTCACTGACACGAAACACTTTTTGTACGGCTCCGCCGACGACCCGCCGGTGGCCGATTTGTTTTTCACGGTGGCGAACACGACCGCACACTTCTGCGGCATTTGCCCATTCGGTATGAAATGATGTGAGCTCTTTCCTTAGAACTTTTCAATTATCAACCAAGAATCGACTGTTTTTTTTAATATCTGCCTCCCTCATGTGCCTTCTCCGCGTGGTTATAAATTCACAAGCACATTTTCTGCGTCAGAATGCGGACGTGCATATAGTAGCATCCAGAAAATCTTCCCGGAAATTCCCGGAAAAATACCTCTATTCGATTCTTTTTTTCAAGTTTTGTGTGTGTACGCTTCTCGAAAAGAACATGAGTTCAACTTCTGTAAGCCCGGTAAGTATATTATACATGTATATATGAGTTCAGATTTGTAGGTTTATAGCAGCAGGTGCGATACCATTTTCCATTATTTTACTTAGATTTTTCTTCATGTTATGTGAATATTTATTTACATTAATGTGAATAAATATTGCTGCGATGTTTTTAAAATTTGCAATAATATGACGCTCTAGTAAGAAACGAAAATTAACATTTAAAGCCAAGCAACGCACATTTTGAAATTCCCACAAGATTATCATAACAGCTTCTTAAATTTCTTCGAAAAATCGAAACTTCATATTTTAATCGCACAAAAAATAAATAAAAATTCCATTTTGCGGTCAAACTCTGGAAGATACCCTTCAGTGGTTGCACCTGTACTTCTGTTATTGACATGTCAAACGTCGAAGAAAATTTCTTTAATTTTGGATCAATATTTACTTGCACTAGGTAAGCAATGTATGCATTATATATATAAAATGATACAGTTGCTTTACATTCATTGGGGCAAAATACTGTAACGCCACTATTTTTTCCAAGGTAGAATTTTGGGGTCCTCGCAGTTGCGTACAACCTGCCCTTTCCTAAATACCTACTTATTTAAAACGACAACTTTAAGCCGGGCGCCAGTCCTTTCTTGAGGCAGATTCTCGACAAACGCTATACACATCAAAAAGCACGATAACCGACTATATTTACGAAAGCACCAAATAACTAAAATGTGACCCTTCACTGGTCAGGAATATGGAATTCTTAATTTCAAACCCCACAATTCCTAATTTTCCCCAAATTTCTAAAAACATAAACGAACCATAAAACAAACAAAAAATAAATAAGTGAAATAATAATATCGGGCAGCAACTATAGCTTGAATTAAATGGTTAGCTCAGCCTCTCTACAAGAGTGAGTAATGGTAGAGGGATCGGGTTTCAATAAAGTGGCAAAATTCGATCTAAAAGTGATAACTAAAATTAATTTATTATAATACTTTTCAAGGACTGAAGTGTACATTCACTATAACAAAAGCAGTGGAAATTAACGATTGGGGAAATAGGGGAAATGGTCTCTGCTAATGTAAGTACAATGGGGAACTCAGAAACATTGCAATATTAAACAATATAAAACAACATCACTCTAAAGTGGGAATTAACGATTGGGGAAATAGGGGAAATGGTCTCTGCTAATTCAAGTACAATGGGGAACTTAGAAACATTGCAATATTAAACAATATGAAACAAAATCACTCTAAAATCGAAATTAACGATTGGGGAAATAGGGGAAATGGTCTCTGCTAATTGAAGTACAATGGGGAACTCAGTAAAAATCGCAATAATACACAGTATAAAATAAAATCAAATTAAAACATAAATTAGCGATTGGGGAAATAGGGTAGTGATCTCTGTAATATAATTTTACAAACATACATTCATAAAGTGTGATAACATCGAAATATTCTAAATATAAAACAAAATCATTTTCAGGCTTCAATTATTCATAGCGAAATGGGGAAGTGATCTCTGTAATACAATTTTACATGGGAACATTAAAATACTGATAAAACATTTCTGGGATATATTATTCTGGGATAATATTCAATTGCAAGAGAGAAAAAGGCACATGATTCTAGACTCAGCACTCCGGAAAAAGAATAATTTATCTACTCATAAGTTGAACATACCAAATATAACCATAAAAGTATGATTTGGCCAAGGAGTAACTTATTTTAACAAAAATCAATTTTGTAAATACTTTAAGGCTTAGTTTCTCGGCCCAACCATAAATAAGAGGATGAAGATCCTACCTCACAAGTTAGTTTCTCCGCGGGTCGTCGTCGAGCACGTGGTTCACCCTGAGAGTTCACAAATTAGACTAAAATTTTTTGAATCATCGTACGCTAACGCGTATAAGTATAATAAGTATAATAAGTGTCCTGCTTAGAGGACTAATTTTTAATTGTCACTATCAAGAGCGAGATCGTCAAGTAGGCTCGTTTCCCATTGGTCTGCCCTATCGCCTTTCCTTCTCTTCGTTGTATCTCCTTCGCCGCGTTAAATCAAGACATCGACCAAAATTCTTTCCGTATTGAAGAAAAGCGGAAAAAGCGGTCCTGGAAAGTCGAGGCTAACGGGTGGCCGAATGCACTCCTGTGCGAGAACTGGAGAACGGAAACCCATGCTTCGTATATAAGAGGTGGCGAAATTACCTAATTTTCTTATTAGAAGAGCTGGTAATCGCCTTGGTCCATTTTCACCAGAGACATGTCGTGGATCTTAAACGGCCAAAGAGTGAGTCGATAAGATAATCCAGGAGTAAAACCAGAAGAAGAATACTTCGAAGGTCACAGGACAGAAGAAGCCTCGCTAAGATGGAGGTGACGACAGACCCTAGTCGATGACGCAATGTGAGGTGCTAGAGACCTTCAAGTTTCACCCCTCAAGACCGCGACATTCACAAGCTCTCATAGCGATTTTTTAGCGACAAAACAAAATGAAAAAAAAAACAAAAAAAAGGAAAATAGACGAATAATTCTTAACTAAATAATTAACAATAAGGAGTGCCGAATTTACTCTCGGGGCAAACCAAGCGTATATGACTAGATTTTCAGGTAACTTTATTTTTGTGATGTTCGGGAAATCCGCAACATCTCAATACACATAAAAATGGTAGTATGTTAAGAAATTTTAAAGGGTGAACAAAAATATGTGCAGTTCCAATAACTGGTGTTCGTGCCTCAATAATCATTTTAGGTTTGACTGATGATGATGATGATGATGATGATGATGATGATGATGACGATGATGATGACAGACAGATAACTGGAGAGCCACAAATGAAGGAAGAGCATTTGGATATGAATGGTAAGTTTGAGATGTCCTACAATCTTTTTTTTAAATTGTGTGCTTGTGTCAAATGTTTTTAAAATAAGAGAATGGAGGCGGGGGGGGGGGGGGGATTTTAAAACATTTCTTCTCCTACTTAAAGGGAAAGCAAACTAAAAACAAAATGTAATTACAAAAGGAAAAATTTTTTACATAACTCTAAATATTTTTTCAAAGTTTAAAAAATATTGGGAATGCTGGTCGACCATTTCGACACCTGGTATCGAAAACTGGAATTAAAAAGAGTAGCTACCCTTCTCAAGATGTATTTTAATTTTTGCATAAAACTGTTTTTACGAATGTTTTTCGAAGTGTAAAACAATGTTTGAATACAAAAATCAAAACCGTTTTAGATAGAACTTCCATATTATGCAGTAACAAAATACATTTTTGACAAACATATTCTTACAACAAAAAAACACAATTATTTCACTATTTCCTGTAATTCTCAATGCATTCATATTTTAAATCATTCCTATTCTTTCTAGATCAGATTTTGATTACTGGGTGACGTATCACAGTTTAACCATAACCATAAACCACTTTTTCGGGAGTTCGTCAATCTGAATGTAGAGGGAAGAGTTGTATGCGTCTTAACGGTATTTCAAATGCATAGAAGTACACCAAAACCATGTTTTGTAAAGTGTGACAATGTGATTGTTTCAAAAGTCGACCATTACTCTAATTGGTTTAAAAACTCCGAATTGGTATTATAAGTTCATTTCAAATTTTTTTTTTTAAATTGACGTATTCAGTTAAATTTTAATAGCACCCAAATATTTAGAATTTTATACAATATTAAGAAAATATATTATATAAAATTCGTGAAACAAATCCATTAATTTTTAAAAATTTGATTTTAATATAATTAAACGTCTCAAATCTATTTTCTGTGTTTTTATTTCGAAAAATGGTTTTTGTGATGTAACTTTTCTCATTACTATAATTGAAGTCTATATAAAGAGTCAATAATTCTTTAATTTGAAATTGAGAGATAAAAATCTTGTGGTTATTTATAATATTAAAAATGTAAGCAAAATGTAATCAAATAATTTTTTCATTTTTTTAAAATTAAATCATGATTTTTATTACCTGACGTTTACAAATAAAAGCAATATTCAAAATAAATAATCGAAATTAAATGTTTAATTATATATTAGCAATTTTTTAAATCACTAATACTGCTTTATGAGTCAATAAATATTTTTTGGCAATTGATCATAATAAAGTACCAAAGTGGTCGGCAAATTTTTTTTTTTAATCACACTTTTTGAATAAATTTCCACGTAAAATATATCATTTACCCAAAATAATTTTTAAAATTAAAATTTTATTTTCATTGCTTCACATAAACATAATTATTCCACAAATCACTGCTTTATATTATTTAAAATGTGATTATGCTTCAGTTTGTCCCAGTTTTTGATCTCCATTTTTTCAAAGAATCACAATTATAAAGGTTCAACTTTTTTGTTTACAGAAGATTACTAGAAGCAAAACAGTGTTTAGGCGAAAAATCCTGAACACGTTGAAATTAAATTGGAACCGGAGGACATTGAAGAAGACGGATATTGATGTTGAGGCTTATGAGGACTACGATAGGGAGGATATTAACGAGATGGGCGAGAAGAGTGCAGCCACGGAATCCAGAACCGTTGGAGATGGAGCAGAATACCCAAACTGGTGGTGCACAAACAGGTAGGAGAGAGAGCTTTTTTGATATTAAATGGGATATGTCACGTTATTTTAAAAAGTTCCTTACGAATGGTCGTAAAATTTCGATTCAGGTAGTGGAGCCTTCAGAAGATAAACGTGTTATCGATTATTTAAAAAAGGCGTTAACAGCTATTTTTAAATACTTGATGTATTTTATCGACAGCCCTGATGATTATGTTGTTGTAAAAATGAACTCGGACTTTTTTCTAATGGTGCTGGTAGTTTGTCCTTTCGTCCAGCACGTGATTTAAGTTTTGAAGTCCTCTGGGACCTTATTTTTAAAATTATTCAGAGTAATAAAGAGTTCAAACTAGATCATTCTTTTATTATTACTTTAAATACTGTGAACGGTAAACGTGGTGCTGGTCGAAAGGCACTGACACACGTTGTTACAAAAAAGAACGGGGTACAATTCGCAGCATGTTAGTTCGTAAATAGGGTGTCATGATCCCTGAATACGGTTGTAGACTATTTGAAATCAATATTTTCCATAATTACCTCCTGCCTGAGCGAATCGCATTAGTTGTGTTTGATTTGAATAATTTTGGTATGGGTAAAGCTCCACCACTATATGACGGTACCACTATGATTTTGGATGCAGAACAAACGGTACTATATAGTGTATACATAATGTTATATCCAAATAAGAATTACTTTGAGCCAATTTTATGCTTGAAAGCAGCTGCAAGTAGCCGAGAGTTTTGTATCCCGTGCAATACAAGTTATGACAATCCAGCCACTCATCGATGTACAAATAATGCAGCTCATGCCTGTCATAACCCCCTTGTAAATCTGAGGGAGAAATAGAAAAGGGTAATTCACAGGAAATTAAATGCAATGCATGTAATCGATTTTTCTTCAATAAAAACTGTTTACACAATCATAGCAAAAAAGGCTCCTATTCCGGTGGAGAAAGTGTATGTTGTGCTTTACAGATTTGTAAAAAATGTTTGAGGTTCGTGAATTTTTAGAAAACTAAAAACCATCAATGCGGGACATTTTACTGTAAAAATTGTCAATGCATACGCGAGTGTAACCACGAATGTCACATGTCCCCGGTTAAGCAGCGACTCTCGAGTTCTCCGAAGCGAATCAGTTTTGTATTTTACGAGTTAGAAACTCGTCAAACGAAAACGCTTCCGGGGGATAATTCGGTTAACATACATGAGCCGAATCTCTGTGTAGCTCAGTAACTCTGCTGTGATTGTTTGCTGAACGAAAATAGTAATGATTCGTGTAAATATTGTGGTGTCCGTCAGTTAGTATTCAAAGGGGATGAACTTATACAGGATTTTATAGAGTATGTGACACACACCTTAACGTTTACAAATCACATTACATTTCCTCAAACAAAATATTTGTAATGAAAATAACAGCAGTAGCATTAGCAGTGAAATTTATTTAATATGAACATCAGTGACCAAACTTAAAGGTAAGTATGTAATTAAATTTTATTCGAAAAACACTCTCCCCGGAAGCGTGTGCGGGGTGGCTGGCGGACGCGAACCGCGAGTGCTAAAAATAAGCTAATAGCAACGCCACATAATCGCGGTGGGCAGGGATATAAGCTAATTACTCTAGCCACTACTACCAGGCCCATAGGCTTATTCGCCTGGGTGCTATGAGCGCGCGGGAGAAAAGAAGAGCTCATTGAGATAATTTTTTATTTAATTGTACCATCTCACCTCACGATTAACTTTAAAACAGGATAAAATCAGATAAAAGGGGATTAAACTATATAATTTCTTTATTCCTCAACATGGATCCGAGGTGGAAACATCCGTTTGCTTCTAAAACTTCTGGTCCAACAGGCTGCAGTAAAACTGTTTTTGTAAACAAATTTCTTCAAAATATTCATTCAATGTGCGATGTTGTATTTCCCCGAGTAATTTTGGTTCATTCGGAATGACATTCATCCTATGAAAAGTGCGGGGATGGAGCTGAATTTCGTGAAGGTTTACCACAAGCATCAGATTATAACAATGATCCTCGAGCCAAATTTGTAATTATTGACGGTCTTATGCGTGAATCGTCAAATAACACAGTCTTCGATCTTGTCACCAAGGGAAGTCATCACAAAAATTTGAGTGTGATCTTTATATCACAAAATATTTTTCAGCAGTGGCATGGTCGACGAGATATTTCTTTAAACACAAATTATATTGTTGTATTTAAACCCCCAAGGGACCGAGCGCAAATTCAACATCTAGCTAGACAGGTATACCCTGAAAAAAAACTTTTTTTACAGGAAGCTTGCACGAAAATCCATCGGAAAGAAGAATTTTAAAACGCTACACGCTCTCTATCATCTGGATACAGATCAACGACGTGCTGTTTTAAAAAAAGCTAACCCACAACTCGTTAAAAGTATCTGTGAATGTGCATTGAATATTTTGCATGGAAACGTTTCTCTAAAACAAACATCCAAGACAGACATCCATAGAGGGTTCTCAATGGGTACACTACAAACCAGTTTCATCTCACAGATAACTCTCCCATCGAGTTTGCAGTTCCAGGTCACGGGGATGAGTACATTGATCTTGCTCACACACTTCTAAGTGTTAAAGTCAAATAGTTCACTCTTAAAAAACTGCAGAAAACGCTTCTAGTGTAGAATCCGTTGGTCCTATCAACAATTTACTGCATTCCATGTTTAACCAGTTGGATGTATACTTTAATCAAAAGCCTGTATCGCCTCCAAATAATGCATATGCATACAGAGCGTATATTGAATCTCTGCTCAACCATGGACCAGAAGCGAAAAAAAGTCATTTCACATCAGCATTATGGCTTGACGATACAGCAGGCAAAATGGATTACATTTACTGGGTTAAGGAAAAAAATTGATCTGATTGGTCATTTACACAGCGATGTCTTTAATCAGGATAAATTTCTATTAAACGGTGTTAACTTACAGTTCGACTTGTGCGTTCCAAGGATGCTTTTTGTCTTATGGATCCTTGTAATCAGGCATATCTTCATATTGAAGAAGCATCTCTTCTTATCCGGCGTTCAAAAATCAGCCCTGGAATTTTTCTTGTACACGCAAAAGCTCTTTATCAAGGTACAGCCAAGTATCCGCTCACAAGAGTAGAGATTAAGACACTCGCAATTCATTCTGGTGTTCAACGTGAAACTTTTGATAATGTTACACTTGGTCAGCTACCTAAAAGGATTATTATTGGATTTGTCGAAAATGAAATACTCAACGGTCATCGTGGTAAGAAACGCCTTTACCTTTACACACTTTATAATCAATCATTTCTCTCTCTACGTTGATGGTATTCAAATCTGTGTGTACCCAAGCAGACCAAATTCCCAAAACCTGGACAAGACCGGCTGCAACAGTGGTTAACACTGATGACCACACTCAGCCTGCTTCCCACTGGGTCGGAATCCATATCAACGGAACCGGTAGAGGAACCTACTTTGACAGTTACGGGATACCACCTCTTATTCCTCATCGTCTTCATCGTCTACGTAGAAACCCCAGCCTCTACAGGTGGAACACCAAACAACTGCAATGTACCTCTTCAAACGTATGCGGTCAGTTTTATATCATGTTTCTACATTATATGTGTATTGGTGGTACTTGGCGCCATTTCATTGATATTTTTACGGACAATCTATTAGATAATGATCGCATTGTGGTAATTTTTCACGAAAGACTTTTAGATAAGTATAAACTCAAATGGGTAAAGGCTCTAGACTCTAAACAAGGCGGCAGATGTGTTTGCTCATTACGAAATAAAAATCGGTTTGATTTAAATTATGTGCAATGCTCGTTCTCTTCTCTCAGGTGGAATAGTTAGTTGGAAACCGTCGAATGTAGCCTATTCATAGAATAGAATTTAGATGTATTTTTTACTACGATTTTCAGGTACAGAAATCCACGTAGATTTCCACCCTATTAAAAAATACGATATCGTAGACGATACCGTAAATTGGCATCGTAAACGATATCGTAAACGACATCGTATACGACATCCTTTACGAGATAGAATTTTTTCTACATAAATAACTATGCCGAATCTGCAGAGCTCGTATGAAGTTTTCCGTAAACAGAAAGTAAAATTAGTAAAATTAGGCGATGATGAAAAACGTTTACAACCATTTTATTTAATTAATAAAAATTAAGGTTTGGAACGGTACACGAATATTCATTATCATTCAGCTTTATGTGCACGCATACTTTAAAAATATCTTTAGTCAATACAGCAGACTCTTCTTTGTTCATTGATACAACTTTTCGCAGCATATTACGTTTATCTTGGATGAAATAAATTGTGTGAATATGATGCACTGCTTTATATTCTTTTTTATTATAACTGAATCTACAGCGAAGTATTTCAGTTGCACGTATGAGCCATCGCTTAGCTGCGCAAGGGTATTGTTTTAACGCTTGTTATTTTTTAGTGACGACATATATAATCATCTATTTTTAATAAGTTTGTTATATTTAAGTGCGTTTTCAGGCGTGAGTTGCAATTTGTCTATCCATAATTGACGACTATTTGAGTTTGGGCCAAAGTACCAGTGTTCTGAAATTTTCAAAGTTTTTTGAACAATAGTCGTACCAGTATGAAGAAGAAATCGTTTTACAGTAGAACAAGAATTCATCCATTAAATCTCCATTGCCGGATTCGAAAGCAAATTCATTGTGACTCCAAAGAGGTCCCCAATTATAAACAATTCTAGTCAAATGTAGAAGTGAATGTACATTAAATGTCATAGCTACCTTGGAGTATAATATTTCCGCACGACCAACAAACTCATGCAACAATAGGTCAGCTCGATCAACTTCCCAAATTTTAATATTTTCTTTTTGAAGTATGTATATTCCTTCTACAAATAAAGCTCAATGTTCTATTAAATCTAGTGGTAGAATAAGTAGAAGAACGGGTAGACTATAATAAAAAATCTAATTTTCCCATTCCCTCGCTTTCCAAAATTCTTTTTCAGACAATAAGCGAGTTAATCGGACTATTTGATGAGGAGCTCTAATATTCTTTAATAGTGCGTCAATATTCAATATTATGTGCTTAGGAAAAAGTCCACCTTTTTTGCATTGCCGAACCACATCGTAGCAAATTGCTGTGCAACTCCGGTGACGCAATGAATGCTCTCCGGCACACAACCAAAGAAAATATTTAAAAAAATTAGGTTTATTAGATGAGACGAATTTTTTACTCCAAAGAAAGGCTTCTTGATTGAAACTGCTTTTAGAATGTGGTTGATTGTGTATTCAGAATTTTTCTCTTTTAGCTCTTTAGACACTAATGGATATTTAATATTCTTACTACGGGGATTATTCTCATTATTAAGAATGCCCCGGATGAAGACACTGATTGCAACCATAAGTACCGTTAAACTGAGTGAATCCTTGCACCGGTGCACGAGCAACTGAATCCACGCAACGGATTAAAGCAAACATTTTAATGAAAATCACAGAATTACCTATAGTACACGGAACTCCTTTCGTAGAAAGGCTGTTTATAGTATCTGCGAATAGCTTATGGTTCATATTTGGCTTATCTTTCCCAAACCAAAGTGCTACCAAGACCAACTCTTTTGTTCTCACTTCCGTAGGTAATTCATTTACCATTAGAAAGATAGGCCAAATAGAACTCTTTGAACTCGCAAATAGAGGTGCTTCATCTGTATTAAAATTGAGTCTAGCATATTGCCTTTTTTCATATCTTGAATGTGACCTTTTTGACCTTTTTCATTTACGACATATTTATAATATTCGAAGTTTGCCTATAATAATTTTCAAATAGGCTCGAAAACATTGGACATGACAAAAAAATCTTTACACGCACTATCTTAAAATTTATTTTTGTTTTGCAAAGTGAACAGTTCACAAATTCATCTTTTTGTCGAATGTAGACAAACGCAACTTTTTGGACAAAACAATTTTTCGATGAAATACTTGCTTACTGGCAATACTTCTTCGTCGAGAGTACAGTTTGTTAAGTTAAACAAGTCATAAATTTGTGTAAGGCATCCCATGTGCGAATTTCCCATCGGGCCATAGTCGGGCCAACACTCTCGGAGTTGGGCCACCTTTGCCAACCAGGCGTTGGCCAACATACCGAAATGATAACTATGGCCCAACTCTGTTTGCCGACTATTGGCTACTATGGTTGGCCCAACCATAACTACTACAAGTCGGCCCAACGGCGAAATTATAACTTTGGCCCGA
>JAAAKG020144914.1:0-11010 GCA_010014905.2 Druon quercuslanigerum
TGGATGTTTAACCCTCTATAACTCGAAAACTGTCCATTTTCGGACTTTGTGCCCCATAACACTTTTGATCGAGACATAGAGAACTACAAATTTACGAAGTTTAATCAAAATCGACCGAAAGCCATTTCATGTACATTTGCTGCGGGGTCCTTAAATATTGGGGTCTGAAATCTTGGGTGCTCTAGTATCGCAAAGTCCCTAATGTAAGATTTTTCTTAAAACTACATTGCTATGTCATATAAGTTTCAGTACATTATAAGCATAAATGAACTTTAGTAAATGCATACAGCCAGTCGTGTAGTTAAAGCGTAGCGGGCCGCCATGGTACTTTTTTCGTAATCCTGGCGCGGCGCTAGGCTGCTTTCTTGTCTCTCAACAAATTGTTCTACGCACTATTGAGAATTTCATTTGAAGGCAGTATGGACTTTACCTCAACAATACGTTATAAATATATATTTATCGTAATGGATCATAGATTATATTATTATTCGGTATTTCCTGACTACCGCGACGCATTTTTGTGGGATTTTGCCAACTTGTAAATTGATTCTGTTGACGGAATTCATTTCAAATCGCACAGATAATTTATGCTGAATTGATAGAATCATTTGTCACTCAAATATGTTATTTTTTAAATAATTTTGACCAAGTTATGAGTATTTGAATTGAAAAAAATGTTAACGAAAATTATGAAATAATGATCCAAATTTGTGTTTAGAGTCTGATATTTTTTCATATAATATAGGTATTAGACTTTTTTCTGATTCTAACACAATATCCTGCCCTTTTTACAAATTTTGAACATTTTAAAAGTTTAACAGTGACAAAACAGCGGCGATTTAACTAAAATAACTTCAATTTATTCAAAACTCCACAGTTTTTTTGTCCTAATTTTTTCTAGATTTGTCCTAACGTAAAATTTCATATTCTTCACTGTACTCGCTCCCTCGTGAGAAGAGAGAATATTTTTTGTCTTAAAAACGAAAATTCATATTTTTTGTCACATTTAAGATTATTGTTAATAATACAATATTATGGTGTTATTAAAAAAGCAAAAATCTTCGCCCTCGATAAATTTATCACGCGCTTCGTGCTCGACAATGTATTTACCTCTGCGCTACGCGCTCGGTCTTTGTATATTCCCCATACTTGTGCATAGATTTTTTTAAACTTAAGGTCAAAGCGTCTAACAGTAATTTGGTGATTGTCAATTCTCTTTTGTTAAAGCTCCTTCGGCTCTAACGAGCACATTCTCATCACGTATATCATGCTTGTATATCCATTCCACAAATGTATAAATTTACAATTCATAACAAGCGTTTGTATATATATATATATATATATTATATATATATATATACGTGTGTGTGTGTGTGAGTGTGTGTGTGTGTGTGGTAGGGTGGTAATGTGGCCCAAAAAATGACATTTGAGAAATTTCAACGGGCACGTTGGCCAAATCGTTTTCTTAGGCAAATACATTTACCCTTGTTTTTTTATTCGCAAAACAAGATTGTTAAGTCGTTGCTCTAGCTATGTGTTATAGAGTTTAGCATGTGAAATGTTCCCAATTTTTACTTCTTCGATTTTGGTCAGGAAATTATGAGTCAATTTATTTGAACTTTTATATGCTTGATCTCTTATCAGTGAATATTTCATTTAACCAATTTTTATCTCAGAAATGTTTTGCAAAAGTTTTACGCATATCAAAAGTCGCATAAAATGTCCGGATTTCATTGTGCACCGTATACGTGGTCATGGTTGAAATTTTACCGCGATTTCGCTGGGATCGGGTGCAACTTTTCAGATTAGGACCCGATCTCGGCAAAATCCTGCAGTTGTCCTTATGGCAAAAATTTAAATATATATATTGTAAATATATTTTTAAGGATTCAGGATTTTTTTTGAAAATTTTTCTTGAATCAGTTTGATAAGAAATAATTTTTTTTCAACATTCATATTTTACTTGAAAATTTATTTCTTTGGTGGAAGGTTTAACTATTTAGCTAAAAATTAATTTTCTGGCTGGAAATTCATATTTTCTGATTGAAAATTTAATTTGTGTACAAAAGAAAATACATACGAATACTAATTATAAAAAATACAATAACATTTTGCATACATTTTGTGAGTAAATTTCTCCGAACCTGAAATATAAATAAATTTTTTAAAAGTGCTTTAGAAATTGTTTTCAATGTTTTTGGTACGCGAAAAAAAGACTTACAAAAAGCAACATTTTTCTTCCCTTGGCTTTTTGTCGTAACTTGCGTTATTTTCCTTAAAATGTTAATTTTCTTATATTTTTTTTGAATTTTGTTAATGCTATAACTCTGATAACTTTTGGTTTGATTTTTAAAAAGTCATTAGGATAAATTGTTTGTGATTAAATTTAAGAAAAGCGGTCTCAAAAATATTCAAAATTCGCTCACTTGTTAATTTTTATCCAAAATGGCTGACTAACGAACTTGACCTTTAGTTTCGGAAACAATAGAGTGGATCAGAGGCCAATCTAATAGATTAATTTTTGAACCGTAAACGTGCTCACAGACAGACATGCATACATACCTACATGTGAACAGACAGACACATTCGTAAAAACCTGTCTTTCGGATTCAGGGGGTCTCAAAACGTGGACATTTGACAAAAACTGAGGGTGTCAAATTTTACACAAATCTAATACCTTCTCTGATGAAACTGTTAATGTAAGTCCTTTTCAGTTTTTTGTGGCTACATAAAATTGTATTGTTGAAAAAACAATGAATCTTAGAGAATTTGATACGTATTTTCGCAAAAATCTCGAAACTAAGCATTTTTAAAACTTTTTTTCATATTTTATGTCGTTTTGTCAAGACTTGGGTACACAGCAGAATATTATGAAATATACCTTTTACATTAGCATGAATCTTTTAAAAAAACTAATAAAACGATGGAATTTTGAATAAATTGGCTTTGAATGTTTAAAAAAAACCGCCACCATTTGGTCACTTTCAGAACTTACTTGTTAACATTCTAAGGGATTTCAAAAGAGAAATCCTATCAGAATCAGAAAGAAAAAGGTATACCTTTATTAGATTAAAAATATTACACCGTTAACCAAAACGTGTAACATTTCTTGATAGTCCGCGTTTTCCATTTTTTAACTTCAATCATTCATAACTTTGAAAAAAATATTTTTCGGCAAATCGGTAAGATACGTATAGTCTTATTCCCTTTGAAAAACATCATGTTTGAGACGTAGTTCCAATGTTTTAGCAGAAAGTAATGTTAAGAAACGTTGAGTTTGAACTCATTCATGAGAGTGTAATGTAATCATCCAAATTTTCGATATCTTATTTTTAAAGGATCTTTACGTTTTGCCACTCACAGAGTCAGAAAATCTTAAAACTTTGTCGGTGTATGTATGTGTATGTTACCTGAATGTTGTAGCCGCACTAACTTCTTTTCGAGTCGAATCAGCCTTTAATACGCTATTTAAGGATCCCAAAATAAAATTTAAATTCATTAACCAGATATTTCAAAAAAATAAAATAAAATAAAAAAATTTTAGAGCATTTTCATCATTTGAGTTTTTTTCTTCAAATTTTAGAAATTTTTGTTAAAGTTTCTTTTAGGTGGGCAGAAGAAGACTTTAAAATCATCCAACTGAAATTTCCAGTTCAATGAAAATTATAACAGTTATATGCTTTTGGAAATTTTCAATGGATATCAAATACATTTTAAAAATATCGCAGCTAAATTTTTGAATTAGAGAAAAATTTTAAAAAGTTAGATCTAAATTAAACTAAATTTTTTAAAGAGTTTTAGAAATTTTTTTCAAAGTTTTTGTGAAGCGACCAAAAGACTAACAAATTATCCTTATGACATTTTTAAGATCGATAAGAATTAGAAAAGTTATATGGTTTTCAACATTTAAAAAAGTTTCAAAAAATGAAAAACAAAATGTTTTTTGCTGCGTTAAGGAATATCAATTTAAATAATATATCTCAAATATATTTTGAAACTATTCTCGTGAATTTTTTTAATTATGCCAAAATTCAAAAAGTTATACCATTTTCAAAAAAATACAATTTTTGCTTTTACGAGATCAGTAAAGCGTTATTTTTAGTAGATTTTAACAAGATTTACAAATGATCTTTATAGACTATTTTACTTGGTCACAAATTCAAAATGTTCTAGATGAATTAATCAATGCAGACTTGTCTTAGAACCAAACTGTGAACGAGCGAAATCAAAACCTATGTCTGAATGTCTCTATTTAGTAAATTGAAAAAAAGTTGTTTTATTAACATTATATTGAAAAATATAGCTACTTCTCATATGCTGTTTAATTTAATCTACACCGTTTTATTGTTGAAAGTGAATTGACTAACTAAATTATCGAGCGCGAATGTCGCAATGAGAATGTTATCTTCAAAGATGTAATGGGAAAAGTTTTCAGTTCCAATTTATGACTATAATTCCTGAGAAGTTATCGCAGTTTTCGATTTAAGTGACGTACAAAAGCAAACGCGAGGACGTATCTGTGCGATCTAGGCGTTGCAAAACGTGGGGCGAAGCGCCGAGCGCGCAACGAGAATGTGCATGGAAAATTGATGGGAAAAAACTGGGACCACCGTATTGTACAATTTCATTTTTGAGGCTTTACATTCTTTTCAGGCTACTGATTTGAATTTATAAATCATGGGAATATATTTTTTAGGAAAACGTTAATTTTTAAATGTCAATATTAAGGAAAAATGCTTGCACATTGGGATATTTTTCCTAAATCTTAGTGGCCACCCTGATAACATTGTTCTCTTATATTTTTCAGTATCCGGTATTATTAAATAATGATTTTTTTCTTTAGGTTCGACAAATGTGCCGGCACTTCCGAATCAACACATTCTCGATAAAGAGTCACTCAGATTGACTACTTGGTGGCAATATATGCTAAAAACGAAGATCGAATTTCAAGAGTGCAAAAGAGAAGAGAGAAAAGATCTGAAACACAGTTAGAGAAGCCAAATACCGAAATCTCAACTTGGATGTGTAATTTACAATGCGATGTCAACTGCGGTAATCCTCCACAATGATTCCTTAATCCGAAAAATAAGTGATCCCTTGCGATCGCTCGATCCTTACGTGTTCTCTATGGCTATTAAAAAATCTTCTTATAATCCCAAGTGATCCCTAAGAATATGTGATAATTTCTGATCCCATGATTCTTAAGTGTTTCTTGGAAGATTTACAGTGATCCGTAAACGATCGTCTACGACCCCTCAAAATTGCAGTGTTCCATAAAAGATATCAACATCTGTATGTGGTTCCTTTCCCTCCCTCCTTTTCAATGCCGGCTTTTCTTTCCACAATTTATTTATTTTATCTTTTCTATATAGTAAATTATACTGCCTTCTTAAATTATCAGGTTCTTGTTCATATGTGGATAAATCTACCATCAAAAGAGATGTCAATCAAAGGAAAATATGCTTGTCGTTCGCATACAACTTGGTCAGAATTATGAAGATTTATTCAATTTGAGCTTTTTTACTCGAAATTTGTCAAGTTGTCAAATGACTTTTAGGCTGGATATTGGTCCTGCAAGCAAGACTCATAACGTAAGACGTTCATTAAAAGGAACGTCAAAAGTGTTAAGATGTTTCTAAAATGTTGACAACTCTTACAATAAAAGTGAGGAGGGTCGTTTTTTATTGGTTAATGTTCCGTGACTTTATAAGATTAGAAAAGATATTAGTTGAAGATAAATTTACAGGCCTTGCTGGCAGGACAAACACGAATTATGTCTTTTAAAATTTGCCTACCTTTGCTGTTCAGAAAGTAATCTATGAATAACGAGAAAAATCTTTATAAGAAATGCGAAGTGGCCTGATAACTTATAAGGATATAGTGTTACACTTACGTTTTTATGTTAGTTCAATCACAGACTCATTTAATTGTTATTTCTTCCTGTCTGTTCACCAAAATACTATTATGGTTTGGTTTTGACTCGTGTGTAAGTATCATAAATGCACCTACTTCGTTTTTAACATATATTGTCCCTCGGACGTTAGACCATCCCTAGGATTGGAAAAATTAATTGTCATGAACAAATTTTTTTGTTTCTTCTAAAAATACTTGTAATTAAAAGATGTTTTTATTAGAAACAAAGAATTCAGACTTAACAAGGAATTCAGGCTTGTAAGTTGAGTTTTAAAAAACTTAACTTTTCGAGTCTGAAATCTACGAAGAAGTTGAAAAAAAACCCTTAATCCCTCGGCGATCTGAATACATCTATTATCTTAAAGTAAATGATATTACACGTTTAATTCGGAATAATTGTTAATTATTTTCAGAACGTCGAATGATTAGAAAGACTATTTTATAAGGTCTTACAATTAAGACCCTAGTCACATTTAATTGCATTCGCTTATACACGTATTCTGAAAAGAATACGTAGGAAAAAAGGCAACTGAAATAAGGGGAGAATGAGTTAGGAGATACAAATTTTTTAGGGATCTTAACTAGTCAACTTGAATCAACTCGTGTCTTTGATCCATTTCTCATTTTCTCGTGCTCATCCTCCTCGGATATAAGAAAATAAGGTCCGTAACAGCCAGTCAATAGGCGTAAGAAAATTTTTCATGCATCCCATTTATTTATTAAGTTGTATAAATTGATTTTAAGCATCACCAAATGTTAAACACAGCTTTCATTGTGTTCGATGAAGCTGTACTTTAAAGATGTATGTACTTTAACACAGAACGAAAAATGGTTCTATAATAATTCTCGAAATCAAGCATTTCAAGTGGCATTTAGGTAAAAATACTACGTAATAGAATTTATTGATGATTCTGCAACTACGAAATATGTACAAACTAGTTATGAATTGTGTAAGTTATGAGTACTTGCATCCTATCCAAGATGAAATGTGTGTACATAAAAAATACATTAAACTAATTTTTAACAAAGCAAAGTCACTCTTTAACGTCTCATACCTCCAGACCTTTTTTTTAATTTTCTGTGTTCGAGAGCGGAAAACCAAACTAGTCCTTACCCAGTTCTCATTCTTACCATTTTATAATACATTTTTTCGAGTGAAAAAAGAAATTAGATTTACATATTCCTAATATGTATAGATAAATAGCGTAATAAATTACTTGAAATTCTTAAAAATGCTAATGCCCATTAAACCATAAAAGAAATTATCCATTTTTTGTAGCTAACCTTGACCACTAATAAAAATATATGACAAAAATTTCAGAAGGTAAGGAATTAAAAATAGATAAACAATACGATTGAAAATATATAGCTGTTTCAAGTATTTGTCTAAGTACACGAGAGAAATGTAATTTGAAAACCTACATTTCTGTTATTGTTTTCACAGACTTTAACATTACAAAACATTTTTTCATGACAATTAAAAAAAGATTATACTATACAAACAAAAACGGAAATTTAACAAAATTATTCACGAATATAATAAAATTATGAATTATAAGAATTTTTTAATATGCAGTTTAGTAACATGCACCATTAAGCCATATAAAAATTTATCAGCTTTCGGTTTTAGTTTTTTTATTGAATCGTTAGCCATTTTTTCGATGTCAATACTCTTAAAATAAAAAAATTTGCCAATAAATAGTATAGAAAATACTTAAAATCTGTATCATCAAAAAGAAACTCTTCGCAAGCTTCTTGTTTCAAATTTAAGTGCAAAGGAGACAGAATGCGCTTCTTGCATTCAGTATTTACCATTTTTCCCCGAATTGATTAAAGAAAGGAAAAAAAGTTCGCATATTTATTTATAATTTATCTTGCACTAATATGCAATCGAAAAATTATACAAACTCAGTGTCCAAACAATTTAACGTTTATTGAATTATGCAGCTTATTCTACCATTTTTTTCACGCAACATCCATTTTGTAATACGTTTCAAAACTGTTTTATGATGCTAGGTATGCTCCAAGGACTAAAAAAAAACTAAAAGTACAATTAGTATTATATGTATCAGTTTTTATATTAACTCCTTTGCGATTTATTTCTTAGATATTCTGCTTTAATCTGTGCGCGCTCATCGGGATGTGGAAGGTAAGGCCTAATTCCCTTGACTCTTCTTTCCATCTTTACGCTATCCTGAAAAATGAATATAAATATAGATATATCAGTTGTATGAGAACGAATGTCTTATTTGGTAAGTTACAAGTGATAGATAAAAGTTATTCATTGTGTAAGAAAACATAATTCTTCAAAGATACCATTTTTCAAAAGTAGGGACAAAGGATGCAAAAAATTACCTTCATGTGCAATGAAAAGATTACGTAAACATTTTGTTTAAATGTGGTCAAAAAATTAACAAAAATAGAAGTTATGTTAATGTAAATTTATGTGATTTCAAGCAGAATTTTGTCATTGTTGTATTTAACTCAAAAGTGATCATATTAAACTATTAAAAATGGATTGCATTTGTCCCTACTAAGTTCACTTTTTAATCATAAATACAATTTTTAATAGTGTTCTGTAATATGCCTGTTAATATATACTCTATTCTATTTTCTAAGTGAAAATTTACTTCTTTATTTCAAATTAAGAAGGTCGAAATTTAACATTTATGAGTTAAAACTCCTCGATCTTACAACTTATTGTATTTTAAATTTGATCCATTAAGACTTCAACAGTTTTTCGAAATATTTCCATTGTACACTATCCGTCAAAATTTTTCAAGTTTTATTGCCTCAAAAGTTCAATATAACAAATATTTCTCTCATGACTGAATTAACACGCATTTAAATAATCTTTCCAACGGATTTTTAAAAATAGTTTCTCGCTCCATTTTTTAACGAGTTTTAAAGTTAGCAGTACTTTTTAATGGTACTTTCGCTGATCGTAACGGCAATTTCCTAGGTTAGTGTATATTTTGATTCTATATTACAAGTATTATTAGTCAAGCAATTTAAAGATTAGAGATCGAGTTGACGATGAGCGTCAACCAACTTAAGCCTAAAAAATATTTTACAAAACGCTTTTTAAGTAATATTAGTTTTGTATAACATGCACATATTTTTCGTACAAAATAAAACAATCGTGAGAGCGCTTAAAAAACATAATTTTTCTTATAAAGAAAAAATAATAATTTTTTGTACTCGAATTGCTAAAAATTAATTGTGAAATTATAAATGTTCAATATGCAAAGAGTTTTATATTCCTTAATTGCAAAACGTTTTTTCGAATAACTTTTTTTCTCATTTTTTAATACTATACTACTGGACTTTTTTTGGAGAAATTTCTCCTCGGATGATGTTCGGATATTTTTGATATACAATTAGAAAAGTAGTGGGAGGGTTTTTTTAAAAACCATTTCTGTTCTTATTATTTCAATTTAAGGCTTTGAAATATATTGAGATTCTTTTTACGTAAAAGCTGAGTGAGAAATTTAAATTAGATTATTTTCTAAAATGATAGCGGTATAAACTACAGAGGTTTTTGTATATTTGAAAAAAAAACTTTTGACAGCAAAGGTTGTTGAAATATTGTTTTAATATTATGTAATTTAATGTAATTTAATGTTGCTGGCATGACTTAAAAATAAAAAATTAATATAAAGAATAAAGGCTTAAATTTGTGGAAAAAAATACTGGGAATATATTTTGTATTTGGCATTGTTTGGTTGCAAAGTACTCTTATGGCAGAATAAAACAGTATCGAATTGATATCACCTATCTTTAAGGATCTTTCGGTTAAAGTTTGTCGAGGTTTACCGTGGGTTGATTTCAAATTTGAGTTGCTTAGATTGTACAATTAACTAAAACAAAAATTTGTTAACTGGTTTTTTTTTTTTTGTTGTAGCTACGGGTACATAAATTTCGATACAAATAGGTAGATTTTTTCGGTATATGTAGTAACTTTCTTTTTTTTATATAAAAGGGTTACATTCTCACTCTATATAATAATTACCCAGAATTCTCTGCAATTTTTAACATTCTGAAAATACACAGTACATTTATCGTAGTCGTTCTCTTCAATGCATTTTTTGGATAGCTGTTCTTCCTAAAACAGTAAAATAAACATTTATTAAAACATTACAACTACTTGCATACATACTTTAAAACATAACATTATAAAGTGTTAAATTTATATACAGTAGAAAGAACAGATTTATCAAAATATACATACCGATAAACAAGGATTGTTTCTCTCCATGTACTCTCGATTTTTTCGAGAGATTTCTTTAATGTCTCTCATAATTTAATTTATATTTCAACTTATTTGAGTAAATGTATACAATTGAATTGGCACGGTTTTCTTTTAAATACTTAAAAGCTTCACATAATTTGCGTACAGGTTATGTCACTCGATCTCAAATCAAAAATGATGCGCACACTGCGTACGCCGTACGCCAAACACGACTGTCGACATATTAGAAATCAAAGAATATATCTTTGTAGAAATGTACCGATAGCGTTTTAGCAGGAACGAAAATGTTATCTAGAGACAGAAAAAACAGATGTGATGTAGCCCTATCTCTTTCTTTATAAAGCTGATTGGTCAAGATCATTTTCGTTAAGTGAAGTTTGATGAAGCACAGGACCGTGCTTTATATCGCGAATACCCCAGTAATGTGACGTTTATGGTTTAAGGTTTAATGTAACTTTTAGAATCTATTTAAATATTATTTAGTGCAATTAAATATTAAAAATAGTAGTCGTCTGTGCAGTTTGTGGGCGTTGTAAAAACCTTGCAGTTCATTTTTAATCCTTTCAAAATATTAGGTTAGAAAACTGGATTTTATTGTTAAAAAATAAGGTAATTTTTCCTTGCACACTTTTATTTCAGACTACACATAATTTTAACAATTGAATAATTGTATGCCACTTTGTTTCCACCCTGGCGAACCGAATAAACGGAACGGCTACTCTATAGCGTAGTCATATAGCAGCCACATAGTAGCCCTTCCGTAGCATTCTATAAAAACTCAAAAAAAAAAACAGCAAAATCAATTTTTAATTAGTTGAAATTCGGATTCTACGTTAAAATTCCTA
>JAAAKG020144915.1:0-11009 GCA_010014905.2 Druon quercuslanigerum
GAATTGCCTGGAATACACAAAACTGTTGCGCAAGCGCAGTTCGCGCAATTCATGAGAGCCAATCAGAAAGAAGCGTTAGAAACGCCCCACGTTTTCAACAATCCGAGGTTTTTCGGTCCCGAATCTTATAACAATCCGGGGTCGGCGTGTACTCAAATTTTCAACTTGTAAAGAATAAATAAAAAATAAATAAAACGAATTTTCTACCAGAGATGTATTTCCGACCAAAAAAGAATGATTTTAAGCAAACTAGTTGAAATAGTTTAATTTTTCGGACAAATAGACGAATTTTTTAAGATACATTTAAACTGGCAAGATAACAGTTTATTTTCAACCAATAAAGATTATATTTTAACCAAATAGATTAATTTCAAATAAAAAAGAAACACGTTTTTTATTAAAAAAAGGCGAATTTTTAACAACACAGTTGAATTTTCAGCCAAAAAGACGACTTTTTAACTTAATAGTTGATTTCCCAAATAAAGTTTAATTTATACTCAAAAAACGATTTATTTTAATCAACAGAATTTTGCGGTTGTTTCAAACAAACATTTAGGTAGGTGGAGTATTTTTTTGATTCAACTGAAAAAAGAACTAACGTTTAAAGGGGCAATGAGAAAAAGGGGAAGTTGCTTAAAAACAATGAGAAAGAGGAATCCTTTTAAAAAAACGGAAAAAAAGGAATACAGTAAAATAGCTTAAAGTTTTGACGAGATTAAACTGTGACCTACAATGTTTATCAAGAAGTTCAAGAAGTTCAACAAGCATGTAGAATTGCAGAAGCAAGAAATTGGTATCTGAACCAGTATGAGTAGTTTGCTACCACAATAAGCAAACAGACGAAGTGTGGAAATCAATAACATGGTTATGGAGATACAAGTGCCACACGCGACACTTTACCCATGCACGTTTACACAACGTTGCGCTGCCTGGACTTGGTCGGACATTATGGTACTTGACTATCGACTTTGTCTGGAGATGCAGCAGCACTATCCATAGCGAAGTT
This sequence comes from Druon quercuslanigerum, assembly GCA_010014905.2. Taxonomy (NCBI): domain Eukaryota; kingdom Metazoa; phylum Arthropoda; class Insecta; order Hymenoptera; family Cynipidae; genus Druon; species Druon quercuslanigerum. The sequence goes on from JAAAKG020144915.1 coordinate 1,007, forward strand.
CCCCTGGGAAATAGGTCCAGACATTATATGCGGCGCTTTAAGCTTCGCCGTAGGCAAATAAGGAGAGGTAAGTCCTTTGCAGAGGAACTGGTGAACGAGTTATAAGTGTGTCTCGAGCCTTTAGGGAAAGTGCCTAGAAACACTCAAAGCGCACCACGCACATGGTCTTTATACTCGCAAAATTCAAAAGTTAATGTTGAACTTTCTGCATGTCTTCAACCCTCTTCATGGTGGCCCTTTCAATCGAGGACAAAAATTACCGGTTCACAAACATTTTTCACGGCCAATAAAATTGAGAACGAGGGTGTTCCGGAAGAGATGCGGAAATTCAACTTTTTTTGGTATCTTTTGACATCAAATGAATGCAACCATTCTAAACTGTAGATTTTCAGGTCTGAAAGTTAGGGCATTTTTTCGTTTTATTTTACTTGTTCAAAACGAGGGTGTTCCGGAAAAGATAAGGGAATTAAACTTTTTTGGGTATCTTTGGGAATCAAATGGAACTATTCTAACCCATAACATTTTAGATTTAAAAATTGGGGCATTTTTTGGAATTTTTTTCGATTTTTTACGGTACGGGATTTTTTATTGGTAGGGGTTGCAAATGGGAGCATTTCATAAAAGATAGGGGTACGGTACCGTCTGGTTTTATTTTGGCACCGAATAATCCTACAATCAACAGCAAAGTTTTAGATCTAGAAGTTATGTCATTTTCTAATGATTTTTTTAATTCTTAGAGTTTACTTGGGGTATGTGCAGGAGGTGCTAGGCGAATGAAACTTTATCGGTCTCGCGTAAACATTTTTTTTTAATTCTTTTTTTTGCAAACATGGCCTTCATACTCGTAAAACGCACAAGTTAAAGAGATCCGTTAACCTGGCAAGCTTTTTCAAAAATTGATTAAAACCCTATAGGGAATTTAGGGCTCGTTTAGGGCTAATTTAATGCCTTAATGAGAAATTTAATGCTCTTTATGTAAATAAAAAAACCGGTGGTCAGGCTAACTAACGTTAAGCTAGCAGAACTACACATGGAAAAAAATAATTTCTCACAATTTCTTTGCTACATAATTTAGGACTGATTTAGTGCTCTGGTAACGCCCTATTGTCAAATATAATGATCCGCAAATATTCGAAAAAACGTGTGGTCATGCTTGCTTGACATTAAGTTAGCAGGACCACACAAAGAAAAAAACGACTTAGGCATTATTTCTTTGCATAATAAGTTAGGGCTCATTTAATGCCCTATTGCCAAATTTGATGCTACGCATTTTTTTAAACCTATGGTTAAGCTAGCAGAACCACACATAGAAAAAAATTTATGGCTCACTTAATGTACTATTGTCCGTGCTAAAAATTGTGTATGAATAAACATAAACAAAATAGTTCAAAAAAAGATTTAAAAAGACTGTGATACGTCTTTTGAGATCCCTCAATGAGCCCTAAAGTACAGTGCAAACATATACGCCCTAAGATGTTCCTTTTCCTATGCCAGCTAACGTTAAGATAGCAGAACCACAGGTTTAAAAAAAAGCGTAGCATGAAATTTGGCAATAGGGCATTAAATGTGCCCTAAATTATTATGCAAAGAAATAAAGCCTAAGTCATTTTTTTCTCTGTGTGGTCCTGCTAGCTTAACGCTAAGATAGCATGACCGCAGGTTTTTTCGAAAAATTGCGGAGCATTTAATTTGACAATGGGGCATTAAATGAGTCCTAAATTGCAGTGCACAGAAATGTTGTCCAAGTCATTTTTTTCTATGTGTTGCCCTGCTAGCTTAACGTTAAGATAGCATGACCGCAGGTTTTTTCGAAAAATTGCGGAGCATTTAATTTGACAATAGGGCACTATGTGAGCCCTAATTGAGCCCTAAATTATAGAGTAAAGAAGATTGTGAGAAATTTATTTGTTTCTGTCTGCGGTTCTGCTAGCCTAACGTTAAGCTAGCATGACCACCGGTTTTTTGTTTAAATAAAGAGCAATAAATTTGGCAATAGGTCATTAAATTAGCTCTAAATGAGCCCTAAATGTCCTATAGTTTTTTAGTCAATTTTCGCAATGTGGTCCTGCCAGCTTAACGGACCTAAGTTAATGTTCATCTGTCTCCATGTCTTGAAACCTTTTTATGGTAGCCCTTTTAATTAGTAGTTTTACACTGCTGTTTGAAAGCATATTTAATTTATTTTCACTCTTTTTGTGCAATTATTTTTTCATAAATTCATTTTCTTGAGTATTTGTTTTTTTAACTAACATACTTTTTTCCAGCCTTCGTGTGCAATTTTGTTGCACAATTGTTTTTTAAAAGTTGTTGGTTTAAAAAATATACTTTCAACGCTTTTTTAAATTTTTGAAGCTTTTAGTTTTTAATGGCGAAAATTTGCAAACTTACGATTAATGAATTAAAAAATAATAAAAGTATGCACTTCTTGACGCTTTCGGTTCGTACAGATTTAGTTTCAAATATATTACAAAGGAAAATTGTAAGTTCCGAATACTTAGTAATTATGTAAATGTTTAATTTGAAAAGTTTTTAAAATGAACACTTATAAACACGTTAAAAATGGCATAATTTTATGATTTTAGAATTGTTTAATAATCAATATGGTTCCAAAAATCTAAAGTTGGAATTGTAGAAATGAAATAATCCATAATTTCATGTAATATTCTCTGCTTTTTTAAATAAATTAACAGATTTCTCGATTCTGTTTAATTTTTTTCCTTCCAATTAAAAGAATTTTAAATTGAAAACATTCAAAATTATAAAATTTAAACTATGAAGAATTGCAAAAGGAATGATTCTAATTTTAAATAATCAACTTAAGTTGAATTATTTTTAATATATTCTTAAAATTGTAGCGTCCAAAACAGACATTGTAGCACTCTAAAATACAAGTTAAACAAATTGTTCAACTATTAAGGTTTCCAATATGAAATTGTTAATGTCAACGTTAATGCGTTCAAAATTAAATATGTAATTTTAAATTTTGAAACTGTTACAACGACAACATTTCAATTTAAACTCATTCAAAAGAGAATAATTTGAAGCGAAAAAAATTTCATTTAAAATTGGATAGGCTTTTCTCACTGCAGCTTTCCAATTCCCGGGAAAAAAATCAATATAATTTTTCGGCTTTCCTGGTTTAAAAAAATTCCCCTTTTTTGAACCATTATGGCCAAATCAGCAACCAACAATCTATAGTAAAATGAACTATAAACTACTATACTAACTATAAATAAAAATAAAGTCAATAAACGTTATTTCCCAATTAAAAAAAAAAAAAACTTTCACAATTGATAAAGAAATATTCCTACAAAGAAAGGAAACTGCTCTGAAAAAAAGCATGAATACCATTTACAATGCTTTGTGTGCGACATGCTACAGGTGGTATTTATTCCTGAGTTTATATGACTGAAAAGGTTCAACTCTCTTTAGCAAGAGTCAAGAATAGGGTTGTGCGTGAATCAAACTGCTGATAGGGAAAGGAGACTCTTCGTTTGTCCCTTGAAAGCATCAATTAGTATACGCACCCCGATGCTCACAACACACCATTAACATAATGGGATTGAGGTATCGGAATTTGAAAATACAGTCTCGGAGGGACAAAAATTATTATACAAAGTCGTCCACTTTTATTTCTTGTAAATGCATTACTACAAAGAATAGTGACAAAATAATTCAAATAGTTACCTTAACCGGAAGATTATACTCGAACATAATTAATCAACTAAAGAAATCAAATAATCATGTTGGTTTAACAAAATACAAATTTTATTAATCATAAAAGAAGCTTATTATCGTTATTACAAACTTCACAGTTCAAAATGCTCTCAAAACAGGAGAACTAGCAGAATTTTTCACGGAACGACGGGAACAATTTTTTTAAAAGTAAAATTAATGTCGTTAACATATTGCATTCAATTTAGAACGCTTTAGATTTATGGGATTGGAAGTCGAAACATATTGAATTTGCAACGAAATATATGAATTTTCACCAAAAAATAGAACAGTTTAATGTTCTGTTTACAAAACTTCACAAAAAAATGTATCAAAAACATAGTTCAATTTGTAATGAGAGATTTTTTACCCGAAAAGATAAAATGTTCAACGAAAAAATCAAATTTCTATACAAAAAGTCGAATGCATAATACAGCACCTAAATTTACGATAAAAAATGACTTTATAACTGAATAGTTAAATTTTCGTTAAAATAATTAAATTTTCAACAAAACTGTTTATTTTCTATTAATAAATGGTTGAATTTTCAAAAGAAAAATGAATTTTTTACCAAATGATCGAAGTTCCAAGGAAAAAATATTGAACTTTAACCAAAAACAGTTTCATTTTCGACCATAGTTGAATTTTCAAGAAAAAATAAGATTTTTTTTTGAATACAGTTAAATTCTTGACGAAACAGTTTATTTTTCACCAAAAAAAAGGTTAATTTCTAATCAAGTTTTCGAGTTTTCTACTAAGTTGTTAAATTTTTTAACCCAAAAGACAAATTTTGCATTAAACAGTTGAATTTTATACTCAAAGATATTAACTTTGAGTAAAAAAGTGAATTTTCTAGAAAATGGTTGAATTTTCAAACCAGAAAAGCAAACTTTTAACAAAATAGTTAAAGTTTTAACCCAAAAATAAGAATTTTTAATAAAAACGACAAGTTTCAACCAAATAATCAGCGTTCAACCCAAAAGACCAATTTCTTAAAAAACAATTGAATTTTTAACCCAAATAGATGCATATCGAATAAAAAAGTTAATTTTCAACAAAATAAGGAAGTTTTAAATCATATAGTAGAATTTTTAACCAAAATAGATGAATCGTGTAACAAAAATATAATAGTAGAATTTAATTTTTAATCAAAAATAGTTCGATTTCTTACATTAAAAATTTCTTTAATTTCATTCAAGATTTCTTTGATTCGAAAAATTCGTAAAAATTTAAAGTAAAATTATGTATAAAGGAAATATTAAAAAACAATTAAGAGAATTATACATGATTCTGACATTAATAATTTTTTAAATCCTTTTTTTCGAGTAAACCATTTTTTTTACGAGTTTTTTACCCTAAACTCAGACTTCGGCTGCAATCAGGAAAAAATTAATAACATTATCTTGAGACACTGCGGACATTCTACGTAAAACTTAAAGCATTCTAAATGTTTTTCGAATATCTTCTTAAAGCTTAAAAAGTATTTTGTTTTGCAGTTCTTGGGCGCATAAATTTGTCATCTTTTTTGTTGTTTTGTGGGGAAAACCTTCATGTATTAAAAGATATAGCATATATTCTATGCAAATTCATATAAAAATATAACATAAAATATATAATATAATAATAAAGGTACTGAATAGACCTTTTTATCTAGTCACCAGTGCACACATTCTGGAATTTTACGTCATTTCCGGATATTTCGAGCAGTTTTATGTCGAAATGTATGGCAAATGTTGTTAATAAAAACAATAGCGACAAATGATTGTGTGAATAAAAGAGATTTTAAACGTCGGAAAAATCGGAAGTATATTTAGACAAAAAAGCTGCCGAAAAAAGTGCGAAAAATGCGGCGATCCAGCACATTTTTTACATCAGTTGGCACTTGTCATCTTCGCAAAAATGTTTAAAAATCAAGCCAATCACGGAAAGAGCAAAATTAGTGCACGAACCAATGGAAGAGCACAGTATTCTACAGCTTAAATAAAGGCTGAAATTCAGGAAACGTCCTTTAAAAGGAAAACATGTGAATAAGTGGAGAGGTTCTTGAGGTCATATTTTGCAAGTATTAATCTGTCTTTTTATTCATGAATAAATTTTTGTTAATGTTTATTTACTTTTGATACTTTTACTTGAGCACGCAAAACTATTATATTTATGTATTTTCAACCGCTGTATATAAAAGAAAAATAATTTATTAGTATATTCGTTTTACCGGGAAGTTATTAAAAAATTATTTAGAATGAAGAAACTAGAAAATTTCACATTGTGTTATAATAAATGTATATGAATATTAAATACAAACTAAAAAATGTTCTTAACTGCAAATTCTGCAAATAATAAAACTCGTGTTAATATTCACTCCTATGTTTGAAGGCAAATATTTAGTTGTATAATGGAGAGAAAGTATATTCCTAAAACAAATATACTAACAAATTTTCCTTCTTTCATATGAAGTGGTTATGGATACATAAATATAATATAGTTTTTCGGGCTCAAGTAAAAGCTTTAAATACATTTTAATTTTATCAAAACATTTAGGATGTTTTAAAATCCGATTGCAATGTTTGATTGAATATGTAAATAAATATTAGCAAAGATATTCATGAATGAAAGAAAATATTAATACCTGCTATAAACATAGCCTCAACTAACCTTTCTACCAAATCACGTTTTTTTCATTTTAAAGATCGTTTCCCGCATTTCAGCCAACGTTTAAGCTGATTATTACTGTGCTCTTCAACTGATTTGTGCACTAATTTTGCTCTTTCCATGATTTTAACTTGATTCTTAAACATTTTTGCGAAGAGATGACAAGTGCCATTAGATGTAAATAATGTGTTGGGTCGCCGCACTTTTCGCACTTTTTTCGCTAGTTTTTTTCTAAATATATTTCGGTTTTTAATGACCTTTAAAATCTATTTTATTCACAAAATTATTTTTCGCTATTGTTTTTATTGACAACATCTGTCATACATTTTTACATCAAACTGCTCGAAAAATCCGGAAATGACTTAAAATTCCGGTGAACGCGCACTGGTGACGTCTCGGATAAAAAGGTCTATTATATTATAAAGTCTGTTACTATATTGAACAGAAAATACTCTTTGGAACTTAAATTTCGTTGCTTGTTAATATTCTGATTGTCCGTTTGCTTTTATTTAACTTAGAATTCGTTATTGGCATTAACCCAATAATGAAGAAAATCGGATTCCTCGCACGAGCAATTTAAGGAAAACTCTCAACATACAATATAGATTTACCGATATTTCTTTATTACAGTGGAGAATCAAGTTTATTAGATTTTATTTGAAGCAAATAAAATCATCGCTGTAATTTTGTTAAGAATGTTTAGATCAGAGAGAAATACAGGCCTCCACCTGATTTAAAAATTGAAAGTTGAATATTTTTAAATCTGGTATTCAATATACACCTTCCATAAAATCGTATGAAGTCAATTCAAATCTTTTAAAATATAAAAACTTTAAAATCCGTTGAAATCCTTTAACGCGTCTTGAAATCTGTTGGGATTCTCTTAAAATTTCCGGATAACTTATGATTCTTTTTAAATCACTTGAAATCTTATAAATCCCTAAAATATCTTAAATGCAGAAATCCTTTGAATCTCTGCAATCCGTCATATTCCTTTTTAGAAATCCCTAGAAGTCTCTTGAAATAGTCTGGATACCATTTCAAAATCCATTTAATTTTTCTACAATCCTAAGTAAATCTTTCAATTCCCTTAAAAATTTTGAAATCTTCAATTTCTTGAAGTGTTTTAAAATACCCTAAGCTCTTTAAAATATCTTTAAATGTAAGACATCTCTCAAATCTTGTGAAACCCTGTACAAGATCGTGAAATCATTAAAGTTTTCTATAAATTTTGTGAAATGCCCTAAAATCCCTTAAAATTGTTGAAATTCTTGACACCCTTTAACAATCCCATAAAACTGTTCAAATATCATAAGATTTCTTCATAATAATTTGACAGCTTTGAAATACTCTGAAATTATGTAAAACTTCTTAAAATCTATGTAAATCCATTCAAATAATTGAAATTCTCTGAAGTACCTTGGAATCTTTTTAAATACTTTTAAGGAAAATTATTTTGGTTAGACGGGTTAAATAATAAATTGTCATTCGTAGCTTCAGTTTAAATCCTTTAAAACCCCTTTGGAACCTGTTAAAATCTCGCGAAACTTTTATAAATCTTTTGAAATTTAAATTTTTCGTACGGCGAATATGGTAGTTTAGTTGGTTTATCGAAAAAGCTTGGGAAAATAGTAGCATCAATGTCATTTTTATCAAAATAGTAGCAAATTAGGTACATCGTTAGAGCGTGTCAAAAAGTGTAAATAGTGGCATGCGTCAGAGGCCCGGAAATAGTTACCAGAATAGTGGAGTACTAAAACTATATGGTCTTATAAATCCTTCAGGTCTTAGGATATTCTCTTGAAAACTCATTTTTGTGATGAATAAAAATGTCGTGAATTTGCAGAAACTTTGCGAGCGACGACCCGCGCAATGAGTACTCAGGCTTGTCTCCAAGATCGCAGTGTGGTACGTAACGTCAAGGTCAGGCTGTTACTACTGCATCGATAAACATACTATTTTTGTGTCGGTTACTTAATCCAAGAGACCAACTGTAATACTACGTTTACTACAACCATTCACGTTCCTAGCGAGCTCAATAATAATTTTCATTGATTTTCAAACACCATACCAATAACTCTTTTAATATTCTAGCTTATACATCTATCAGATTAAATTAAACTATCAATTGAATGATACCAAAAAAGGTCGTAATCTCTACCTGGTAACCGGAAAAGATCATTTTTCAAATCTCCAGCTCTTTTCATCACATACAAAAATTTTTCTAATTAAATTATAAATAGTAAAACTTCTAAATTATGTTGCTTCCTTTTAACATGTAGATATAAAAGTGGTAGTGATACTTTTAGGGTTTCCCTAAAACGAGACGGTCCTAAAATATCATATATATGAGAAAAATGTTTTTCAGCAGACTGGAGTGTCAAAGTTTGGACCCACATCAATTGCAAAGCGCCTATATCAAATTAAAAAACAAGTTAAAGTGTGGCCACTGAAATCTTGGGAACAAAACCATTATCCCTACCTAAAAATGTTTAAAGGCGATTTTATAAAAATTCCTAAAAGTAACAATTTTGTTCTTGGACTACTTGTCATATCTAGTGTGGTTTCGTGGAAAAGTTTTCCATTTTTATTTTTCATGACTAAAAAAATCATAAGTAATGTCGGACATTAAAATTTAAAATTTTTTAAACAGAACTCTTCTAAATTTGATACATTTAAATAAAACATTAAAATCCATCAATTAAAAATTGGAATCCTTCTAATTTAAGATCAGCTTTAAGAGCTTTAAATTTACGTTTTGAAAAACTACTTCAACGAAACATTAAAAATAAAAAATAAAACAAGACTTAAAATCTAATTTTTTTAAATTCAAGCACTTAAAACTGAACAATTAATAATTTTTAGGTTTCGAAAATCATACCATTCTAGAATTATATATTAAAAGCAATTTTTAAAACATTAACATTCATGTTCTAGTCGAAAACTAATAAAACTGAACAATTCAAACTATCAGGTTTGAAACTTCAATTTTAAATTATTAAATGTGGCATTTTCTAATTATTACGATCCATATTAATATTTGAAATTACTTAACTCTAAACGATTGTAATTTAAAATAATAGATTATTTAACACTTCAGTTTAATAATCTTTCAACTTTTAAATGATTTAGAATTTTTCATTCATAAAGTATTCTACAGTTAAATATGTATTATTACATTTTAAATAGTTACACTTTGTAAATCCTCATTTAAAAATTGTTCATGTTAGAAGAACCTATCTATCTATATTTTCAAGTGATAAATTATAAATTATTTAATTGCAGACAGTCAAATTTGTAATTTTCGAATTACGAACGTTTTCATTTTCGTCTGTTCGATTTGGAACCTTTTGAGTAAAAATTTTTCAATTTTTTAATTTAAAAATAAACTATTACAAAAGTGTAAGGCCTAGAAATGAAGAATCTGAAAAAGCCAAACAAAAAAATATTTCAGATTACAGGCCTTTAAATGTAAATGATTTAAGGATTTGATATTAGGGTGGGATGCAAATATAACAAATTAAAAGTCGAAAATAGCTAGAGCTGAAAGGTTTTTACTTTTTATACACGGAGAAAAATGGATGTTCAAACGTAAAATCTAGATGTTCAGGATTAACATATTTTATGTTTAACTATAGGA
>JAAAKG020144916.1:0-11009 GCA_010014905.2 Druon quercuslanigerum
AGACCGAAATTGGCCCAATAACGTTTGCTGATCTTTGGCTGCCAATATTGGACCAAGCCTGGGCCGTGTGTTCAGCTCCGGCAATTCGCACTTGGGTAATGGACCGCTGCATTTGATACAAAAATATTGACAATGCTCATTCGGCCTTACCTAAAATCAGCTTAGCTTTTTGGTAATGTTTATTTACCGTTCACGTACTTTCGTCCACTGTTAAAAATGTTTGGAAATTTACGAAACAATTCGGACGCAAAAGTAACGGAGCTTTCCAAATGTCTGTTACTGAATTCGGTATTACGATAAAATTGTCGCAAAACCAATTTTACGTGAAGTTACGCAGTAATGGCATGACTCGGATTCCTTCGGTACTATTTGGAAGAACACCACCGTTTTCGTCGATGTCGCAGTACAAACATAGAAGAGGACACGCACTTTTCCAAAGTTTTTTCTACATATTATTTATTCTCCTCGCAAGTAAATTTAGAGTGCAAAACTTCCGGTTCTTCGTAAGCACCTGGCAGCGTGAACGTTGAAGTAAATATTGACTAATGGTATCGTAAAATTCCAAGAGTAATACATTTTTTCGGTTAATTCAAATTTTTATTTATAAACAACATATATGTATTAAATTAATAATTACCGGAAAGAAAATTTATAACTTTTGAAATTTTGCGTTACCGTTACTTAAAATTGCAAAAAAATTGCATAATGATTTTCGTAAAATCCCGAAAGAAATTTTTAACAGTGTAGTCCTTCTATAGTATGTATATGTTTCACTATTTTAGTGATGTTATTAAATATTGAATAGTCTATAATAGTCTGTAATATTGCATACATTACGTGAAGGTTATGTCATAACTTATGGAACATTTAGTACGTTTCCCGATTATAAATTTTAATGAAGCTGGCTTTTTGAAAGATTGCCAAGGAACGGTTCAGCCAAATAATAACATATTAAGTTTTGAAATCACTTGGCTATTTCAGACTCCACACTCTTTTCCCTATTCCCTTTTCCATCTTTTAAAAAAATTGTTTTCTTTGCCCCCTATTATAAAGAAACAGGGGAGGAAATTGGGAGTTCGTGTACCGAGATAAAGGTTTAGACGCAATTAAACAATGGAATTAAATAAAATGGCATTCTTTTTCAGGTGCCTAGTACTAAGATGCTGCACCGCTTAACTTTTACGTGCGTAAGCGATTACATAATTTACGCCGTCGATTGTTTGCGTAAATACGGCTTCAACCCTGTGTTACTCCCTTCAGTTTCGAGGTGAAAGGGTTGTGTGTAATCTGGACATTGGCGATAACGTTAAAAGCTCTTGAATTTTCTGGAAAGCCTCATCTTGTTCTAATCCCTAATCCTATTGTTTATCTTTTTGAAGTAATCTGTAAATTAGTTATAGTCCTTCGGTAAAGTGTGAGATGAATTTCCTATACCAGCTTGCCATCCCTATTATGCGCTGCACTTGTTTAATATTTTTAGCTTTAGAGAATTCTAATATTGCTTGAGTTTTTTCGCCATCTATTTGGAGTCCCTTGTCTTTAAATTTAAAATCTAAATATTCAATACAACATTCAAGTATTTCGAATGGTCATGAAAATTTTGAGTTACTATAATATGTCATCTAAATAACATCTAAAAAGCATCTTTTTAAATTGATACGTTCCCTTTCCAGGGATTCTGAATGCTGTGATTGGTTTCTCTTCTAGCGGGATTAGCAAATAAGCTAATTTTAGATCAATTTTAGAAATAGATTTTGCTGATCGTAAAGTGTCCAAAATTTCTTTTATGAGTGGGATTGGGTAGAGTTCTTTTTTATTAATAAAATTAACTTTTCTAAAATTTTAACAGAATCTGTAATATTTACCTCGTTATTTGATCATAACTATAGGTTTTGACTAATCAGAAGAATTATTTTGTTCGCCAATTTTTCCTTAAGTATCCGTTATATTATTTAATTTGATCGCCTTATGCTTAAAATTACCCCAATGATTTCTGTTATCAATTTCCAATATCTCGTTAAAATTTCGAGATTCCAATTTTGATTTTTCCCGAATTACTATCTATTTTCTTTTTAATAAATAATTTTTGCTAAATATTTACATTTTTATTTCCCTTAGATTCTTTGGCTTTAATATCAACTTGAATTTCTATCTTATTTTCATTATAGTCATCCGTAGGGCTTTTAGTATTTCCTTATCTAAAACGCCTACTGATTTGAGTTTTTACACTAAAAGTAAAGGCGTAGTGGCTTTTTGCCACCAACCTCCAAGAGGACCCCGCTGGTAAACTTTCGATGTACTTTTTTGTGCATTTAAATGGCTTAGGTGCGTATTAACGCCCTCAATATGAAGCTTGATCGAACCAAGAAGATCCGAAAACCCGTTCGGGGAAGCAGCTCAGCCATTTAAATGCACAAACAAGTACATCGAAATGTTACCAGCGGGGTCCTCTTGAAAGTGGGTGCTTCTAGTGTCTCCTCACCCATTTCGAAGGCACATTGTGCCAACAGAGAAGGCAAAATTTAGAAAAGTTTGTTCGCCGCTTCATAGGCTACGCGTATTAACGCCCTCAATATAAAGCTTGATCGAACCAAGAAGATCCGGACGCTCGTTAGGGGAAGTACCTCAGCTATTTAAATGCACAAACAAGTACATCCGAAATGTTACCAGCGGGGTCCTCTTGGAGGTTGGTGCTTCTAGTGTCTCCTCACCCATTCCGAAGGCACATTGTGCCAACAGAGCAAACAAAAATCCACTACGCCTTTACTTTTCGAGGCGTGGTAATTGCTTACCAGCCTCTCCCAGTGTTAAGCAAATTCTTCTGCTAACCTGTGTCTGGTAACGGTCCGGTGCGACTTCCGTACAATCCCTACCGGTATCTTAGTGGGCAAATTTTTCAAAGAAATATACAGGTATATTTCAACAAGAAATCAGATCAAGCTGAGAAGATTTGATCATTTGGTTACTTTGACCATGAATTGAGCCTAATGTCATTTGATTAAGGATTGGTAACATTTGGTTTTGAAGGTTTCTACGGATATCATGGTCTATTGTTTTGAAATCTGGAATCTAGATTGAAAATTTTGTTGGGAACCAGGTAGAAATCTAGGTCTGAACTTACATCTGAAATTCTGTTGATATTTGTTTTAAAAAAGTGGGAATGGAAATCCAAACGGTGTCAATAAAAAACGATTTTTGTAAGGGTTTTTACTCCGGTTCATTTTATTGTGGTTTGCGTTTTGATTATTGTTTTGAATATTTTTAATTTCCCCTAAACGTTGTTTATTATTCTCGGAACTATGATTATCTCTATTACCATTATTACGCTTTTGTTCGTTTCTATCCTTAATTTTAGCTTCTCTTATTTGTAACACTTGCCCTTTAATTTATGAATAGGCTGGCTCAGTTTCCCAGTTTTTGCCTAAATCGTCTAATTTTTCAGAATTTAGAAAATAATTTCTTATTATGTATATTTTATATTCAATTCTAAGATTTTCGTAAGCTCTACGTAATTGCCATTCATGACTTTTGCGGGTCTATAATTTTGCTAAAAGTTTTGTAATTTCCGTCAAGTACGAATGGATATCTTGATTCCTTTTTTTATTACAAAATTTAATATTTTGTTGTTTTTTTTCTGAGAACGTTTCATTGATGTAAGCGTTTTCAAAATCTTCGGTGAAATCCGAAAATGAGCTCCAAGAATTTGTATTTTTTTGCACCAATTTTTTGTATCTTCGATTATTAGTGCTTTTTCATTCTTCAAGGAAATGCGCGAATGATACCGGATGGAAAACAAGTGGCTTGAATGGTTGCATTATTTATTTTATTATCGGAGTCGTACTCGTTATCTATATTATTATTATTGTGAATTCGTGAATGTCTGTTTCACCTGCTTATTTTTGTCGAGAGTCTACGTATTCTATTGTATTGTGTAGATTTAAATTAGTATCTCTTCAGCTGCTACGGTTTTCAATATTATTGTCAGAAATTTATCGAGATGCGGGGGACACACTGGCAAAGATTATTTATTTTATTTTATTTTTATTTTATTAGTTGAAAGCTCAACTTCTCTGTTGAAAATTAATTTGAACAATAACATACTTAGAAAGAATGAAAGTAAAGCTAAATGTACATAGGTGAAGTATTAATTAAGGTCAATTCAAGTCACCTTACTTTACGATGAATACAGTTGAATTCAATTTATTGGTTGAACGGTGTCATTTGAAAACACAAACTAAAGAAACATTTTCCACTATTTTTTTCTCAAAACTATATTAATAAACCGAGATATGAGAGAGAATCACTGAGTTAATTTCAAAAATTTCTTTATATTTTATAATTATTCTACACGTATAAAAAATTTAAAAAAGTATTAACAATTTGAACAGCTATTAGTGTATCTCGGCAATGCGAAGGTTTCTGGTCCTAAATTTCCTATGAAAAAGACTATTCAGAGGATCCTTTCTGAATATTGGCACAGTGATGTTAGCATGGTTGCTATTTATTAGTATTTTAACTCTTCCATAGTTATAGTGAAGATCCGCTCTGCGAGCCATGAATGGACACAGAATTTCTAAAATCATCACTCCAATTATAAACTTATGATCCTCATCTACTGCTACATTACGAAAGCCTGGTGCTAAAGGGGAAGAGAGACCTGGATATATTGCACTTTCGAAACGTTTAACAGCAACTCGAATGGGCATAGGATGAATTGCAACCTTTCCACATAACCATGCCGGAACTGCAAAAAGAAGACATACACAGAATATTATATATTGTACTAACCAATAAATTTTAAATATCAATTGAACCGCTGCATTATAGAAAAGGGTATAGGATATTTCTCGGGAAGTGGGGACCCCAGCCGCTAGGGCTGGAGGGATGCTCAGCCCCCCCTTCCATTTTTAGAGAATTATTGTATACCCATTTTAGAGTGCGGAGGTTCCATTATTATTGACATTAGTTTACGGGTTGGCATAATATTCAAAGTTTAATCAATTTGAGTAACAAATACATATTTTCGCTACTATAGCATGCTACTCTTTACTGAATGGGTTTGAGTAAGCCTGTACAGAAAAGGAGAATCTAATCAAAGACCACATGTTTTAGTTGCATCACGACTTCTCTCTGCTCAAAGCTCCAAAGGCTTGGGGTGGTGGTTACTCTCGTGAATTTAAATGAGTAGAGGCTAGTGGAGGTAAAGAAATGCTATCTGGCAAATGAGCATTTGCGACATTTCTCATTTCTGTACAGGTCTGGGTTAGAAGAATAAGTATTATTTTAATTTTAACCATTTCGAAGCAATAACGTAATGAAGATTAAGGTTCAAGGTGAAAGTATTTTTGGAATAGGAAATTGGTTCTAAAAAACTGTACTGGCAGGTTTTGTGGTTAGGTTGTAGGATCAAAAGGTGGTGAAACCAATTAAGGAGAGTAGGTACAAAGTGTTGGAAATTGGACAACTGATTTGTTTAGTGGACTGAGCTGCGCACACTGGAGGCTCATCACGCACAGACATTACTAAATGTCACGAAGGAGAATAAAGAAATAATAGCGTACCAAGAGATCACAGGGAAAGCAAGGCAGGCTGCTGTAGACAACAGGATGAGTATAAGCACTGATAAGGAACCGAGATGAGTACAGTCGTAAGCAGCTCTTCTTCTTTTTGGATTATACTTAGCTCTATTTCTGCAGGGGTTTCCAGGTTATCGCTGTGGTCATCCCTTGCTCATAAAAGCGAGACCTATCTGGCCATAGCAATCCGTGTTTGAGCCAATATTAGGTTCCACTGTCCAATGGGTATCCAGTAGGTAGATAGCAGTTTGTTTTGTAGTTATTAGTAAGTAGTAGAGTAAGCTTGCATCTTATGATGGGAGTGAAAGCAGTTCATGGGGGAGTGGAAAGAAAAAACTGGAACAATGGTGTTGCTGGAATAGAAAATGCAGAAGAAGTGAAGAATAACAGGATAAGGAAGAAATAGACAAAGAAGAAAAAGACTGGAAAGTAATAAAGCGGAAGATTGAAAACAGAGAAAAGTAGAGGCAGTTAAAGTAAAGAGTTAGAAAAGAAGCAAAGCAAATTTAATAGGTGAAAGGAGAGCCAACTGCACAGAGCGTCCAGAGAATAAATATTAGTGAAAGTAAGTGGAAATTTTCAAAATATGCCGAATTTTGTGAATTTTTATCTAAAGGGAGAGATAGATATAAAGGGTTGTAGCACGTAACGGGATCTGGGATCTAGGTGAAAAATGTGAGTAGCTAGTAAAATAATGTAGAATAGAGGTTAGAAAAAACTAGAGTATGAAAAGATTAGAGAAACAAGGCAAATTTTCAAATTACTAATTATTATCAATTTTAATTATCTAAGGTTGAAATGAGAAATATGAGTGGCTCTTCGAATTATTTCAAATGCATATGAGCAAAAAGTAAAGAATTGCACTCTATGATCTAAAAGCATAGAATTCAAAACTTAGAGCAAAGCAGCGTGGCCTAGTTCCTGAAACTTCGCGACCTATGCTTTAAAAGCAAGGGTCCCGATATCTCAATTCTTGTGCTAAAGCGTGATAAAAACAAGGGCCAGTGTCCTGAATTAATCTCCTAAGATTTCTCTCCATCTAGGATCCAAAAAAAGTTATTTTTAAAAGAGGTAAGAGAATCAGTTTTAGTTATTGCGGCTACTTTGGCACACAAAATAAAATAAAGTTTCATTTAGAACAAACAAACGGCCTTAAAATCTACTGAAGAAAATGAGTCATAATTAATTCAAATTGAGTAGCACCAATATTGAAAAAATTTGTTGTTTTGCAGGTTTTACAATAATTAACAGAGCAAACATAATTAAAGGTCCAAATGAGTTTGTAAGAAAATGAACTGAAATAAAATTAAATCAGAAATGTTATGTGTATTGTAATTAATGTTAAGTGTTACATGTAAAAGTAAGAAGTAGGAAAATAGAGAAAATAAGGATGATTTTCGTAATTCGGTTTTGTTAAAAGAAGTGGCTAGCACTTCCGCGTCCGCTAAATATAAGTGACAGTCAATGGTATGATAATGTGCATTGAAAAAAATTTAACTCCCGAATTTTGCCATTTGAATTCATAAAATCAGAAGGAAAGACAAATAATGCAATCTTAAAAATCCTTCCTTTTTTTTGCCTTATTTTAATAATTATTAGTTTTTTTTAATTTCTAAGTATTTCTTATTTACTTGAAAATATATATTATTATTCTTACCAATTGGTTTGGGAAATACCACTGATGTGAAACATAAAATAACAATCAATGCCCTCATTTTCCTGAGATAAAGGAACCGTATGACAAATCTCGATACGAGTATAACTAATGAATACTCTTCAAAATGTTTCACCATATATACTACATGTACGCTACATCAGTAGGCATCTAAGTTATTTGTATTTCATTAAGCTTTTCCCACACTGAAATCGAAAAAATAGTACAGATTTATGACATCATTATGTAGAATTTAGAGAAAGCAAAATTACCTCTTACGCAATTGAAAGACCTGTATTTGTTGAAAAACATGATAATATTTTATCTGTTAATTGAGGAAATAAAAAGTACAATCATAAGCATCTAGTATCGCATTTCTTATTTGGACGAATGAGAAAATTTAGACTGAATGAAAATTATTTAAATTAAAAATCAATATAAAATCGTTCTATAAACAACTACCTCAGGCATAGGATCAAGGACTACCCATAAATTAAGTGATAAAACAAAAGAAGAATTGTCACATTGTCACCTTTCTCTGAATTTTATTTCTGGTATTTTCCATTCTCATATTCATTGGTTTGTCCCCTAGGCAATTTATGAATTAACCCTTATATCTAATGTTTATAACATCAACTTGATAACAGCTTCATTTTCCCTCCTAGTAGAATAATTCTATACAGGTATTTTACAAAAAAAAATAATAAAACATTTTTTGCGACATTTGAGTTTCACTGTTTTTAATTTGTTGTTAAAAGATTTTAATTATCTGAGCAACATTTAATTACAATTTCACAGAAACTATTTATTAAAATAATATTTGAACAACTTTTCCTCATAACAATGTTTTTCAAATTTAAAAATCCACAGAGATTTTTTTATTTCTATAAAAAAACCTCTTTATATTATATAACTATCGTTTTGCAACTTAATTTCTAAATGATTTTTCAATCTTTTGTTAAATAAAAACAAGCTTATCATATAAAATATCTACAAATTGAAATAATAAAAAGCAATTTTAAAAAATCTCTCCCGCGATTATTTTCATCATTTTATTAATAATTTTAAAAAAAGGGAATGAAAAATAGGACAAGGTCCAAAGTCCATTTCCTTTTTTCCGTATTGTTGTATCTTTATAACTTTTTTATTCCCACTGAAAACCCCTTTGAAAATTCTTTCTTCGATTATGCAATGCTTTGGTCCACTTTTGGGGCCAAAATAAACTCAATGGGAATTAGTGCGATCATAAATCGACTGCTGCGTACAACTTACAACTATGCATTAAGATAACATGTTTAGGGGAAATAAAATTTTTAAGTTGAGGAAAGGGGTTATTAGCAATGGCACATAGTGCGAACAAATACAAAAAATCTGGTCAAAACCCCAAAAAAATATATTTTTTATACGATTCCTTTAATTTATTCTATTTCAGAAAAGCTTGCCTCAACTATCAGTTCGAATGTTGTAGTTTACATATTCCTTGTCTAAACAAATCCTGGTCTTTTGAGCTGATCGAATAATCAAGCCAAATTTCGATACTTTCGAATCAATTTTTGAATGAATTTCGGTTCACTGACCGTGCTCCCGTAAGATCTGAGTGCATTGTCCGGAATAAGTGGTAATCCGAATAAGCTATGTATGGAGAATATGGCAGGTCAGAAAGTACTTTTCAGCCCTCTCTGTTTAAATATTTTTTCATCGCTTTTGCGGTTTTTGCGGGAGAACGGTCAACTTCATTTAAAAGTATCAAGATTTGGCTTAGTAATTGGATCAGCTCAAAAGACCAAGATTTTTCTGTGTTCAGCTGCTTCTCTGTCTTTCGTACAATTTTTTGTCAAATTTTTTAGAAAATTTAGAATTCATCTCATTTATATTCTATAATGCATTGATAAATTTTTATTTTTATTTTATGCGTAACAAGGCTTTTCCAATTTTAACGGAAAAATGTTTAATGCAATCACAGGTCATGAATCTGCGCAACGCTATTATTTATGCGAATCAACATCTAAAGACTTTTTAAAAAAATCGATGAAATTCTATGAAATGAATCCGCGGTAGTGAAAGCAAAGAAAAAGTATACATTCGGAAAAAAAACATACAACAATACTTTTGTAGTGGGCCGATGGTCGTGGGGGCTAAAGCGCAGGCTTTGGACCCACTCTGTCGTCTTGCGAGTTCGATTCCCGCCTCGCACTCTGGAAGAGCCTCAGTGGCCCATGCGGTGAAAACTAGCCTAGCAAGGGAGTTGCTCATCTCCGAAGAGTCGTAGGACCGGTACCTCTAGAGAAAAAGGTTCTCTAAGTACTTAAGGCTGTTGCTCTTGGTGGTTCGGAACCCACCTTAAACTGTAGGCCCAACTCCCACCACCAAGTAAGTGTGTGGGAGGTGTGCAAAGAATAGGGAAGAAGGCGCAAGAAAAATGTGAACCCTTAGGGGACACACTAGAAGCTTTCATCCAATATTTTTGTATGCAGGTAGGTCTAATAATAAATCGATCAAGCGAAACCTGGACTTGGTAGCTGATACGACGAAACGACTGCTTGGCTTTTTTTTTTGAAAATGCAGATTTAATTATCTTTTAAGAATACACTTTGCAGAGAGATTACGACTTTGCGCAGCCATGCCCATGCTATTACATGCTAACATCTGTACATAAAATTCTTATTCATGGAGAAGAAATAATAACTTCCTCATTGTTACTCACATGATGAAATTCAGAAGATGTGCAAGAATCCTGTGATAAATATATTAAAATACAGTAAAACTCTTCTATTGCGCCGGTTTTTCGGGCCTGAGTGCTCGCCCGAGTGCCAACCGCAGAACACGGGCATCCCGCGCAGCTCCTATTATACCTACCTGCGGTGCGGCTTCGATTCTCGGAATGGCTATAAAAGGTAGAGTTATTCAAGGGTCTCACTGTATTCAGAAAAGATTTTACCCGAAAGAGTTCATGTTTAAAAACTTCGGAAAACCTTTTCCCACGTTTACTACTAATATCCGACTCACTTGCTTCAACTCTCTAGATATGAAATAATTAAAATGTATTGTTACTGATACATTAGTAAAAAATAATTGTTTCATAGATAGAATTGAGCCAATAATTGATATCAGTCAAAATTTTAACTAAATTAAATTTAAAGAGTAGCCCGCTGAAAAAAATCCTAAAATTTCGGTTCGTTGCTACCAGAAGCAAGAACACTATTAATTTCGCCTGAAATCGAAATGAAGAAGAGTCCCTCTGGTGAAACTAGCGAGTGTTCAAACATTTTTATGCAGAGTTTGTTCGTATTTTATTATTTGCTGCTCCCTAAATTTTAATTAGCTAAATTTTTCACTAATTTAAAATAGTGATGGTACTAGAAGAATAAATTAGTTATTTTTATTGATCAACAGTAATTCATACTGATTCATCAGTAGAAATAATTGATTCATAGCTTGAATTCTGTCACTGATTAAAATTAGTACACATTTTAATTCACTCGATCACAGAAAGTGCCAAAAGTGCTTGTGTATTATGTTGCAGAAAATCAAGTTGTCAGAAAATAGACTTGATTCAGTATCAGAATTTTTTAATTTACTCACCTTTACTGTGGAAAAGTAGAAAAAGAATCAGTCCAAGAATGAGTTTCATACGGACTCACTGAACCTGGTTCTATGTTACACGGAGCTATCGAAATCCAAATAAGTTAATTAATTTACAAATATAATCAGGCGTGCCAGATGTGAATTAATTAGGATAAACTGACTTTCCTAATTATTATTTATTATTTATTTATTAT